>VZSF01009049.1:132042-170089 GCA_013398295.1 Chionis minor | reverse complement strand
GTTGTACCCTTTTTTTTTTTTTTTTTTTAATGTTTACTGTAAGGAGAAAACACTTCCAGCATTTGTTGAAAGATTTTTGCTTTGAGGAATAGTTTAGGACAAACTTATTCTAAGAAAATGGAGAGGGTATTAATCTTATGAGACGCTAAAGTGGTCTCAGGAGACAAACCAGATGGTTTAGGGGGGTTTGTAGGGTTTTCTTCCCCTCTTTGTAATGAAGCAGTTCTTGAAATCCAATGGCAATCTTAACTATTCTCCCAGAAACTAGATGAGTGAAAAAAGATATCTTTCCATTCAAGCAGGATCTTCTTTCTGCCATGTAACCCAATATGTGTAACCATGTCTCCCTTTATACCTTCCAGATACAGACAGAAGACGTCCCTACTCTCAGCTGTATTTCACAAACCAGCCTAAAGCAGTACAAATGGTAAGACAGACAAGAACATGTCTCATTTGTGCAAGCAAGCTGCGCTCCCTGTTAAAAAAAAAAAAAAACCAACCAAAAAAAACCCACCAACCCTTAGCTCGGAACACTGAACTTTGGACATTCTGATCCTTGCTTTCAAAGTACATTTATTCATTTATACTTAGCCCAGAAGAATACCTTTCTGGTTATTCACAGCATACCAGAGCAGGTGCCCCATAAAGCTCTCCATGACCCCTCAGACCTGGCGCAGAGCCACAAGGTGCCTCTCAGATGACCGGAGCAGCAGCGTCAACGGGTGCCTGCAGCACCACACGCCTTCCCAGGGACTGCCAGGGACTCGTTACTGCTGATGCTCTGGGAAACGCCTGGCCCCCAACTCCTCAGTGCCAGCAGGGTCCCAGGATGGTATCTCGGGGTGCAAGTCCCTCCAAGCCATCTCTTCCTAATCGCTTCACTGATATTTCCTACTTCCAGGAAAAGAGCAAATTCCCCATTTGGCAATTTCACTGTCATCTGCCTTCTCCCTGTTACGGCATCAAGCAACACGACAAAATAAGATATACGCAACAGGATCTGAGGCGAGGATTCCCAGTAAGTTCAGAAAAGTAGACTCCAGGTGGAAGTATACATGCAATAGTAGTTGAGTTTAACAACCACCTGTCTTTCTACCCATCCCCTTCCTTGTAGACCAGCATGCGACTGCTGGTGGGACACGGGCCAGGACTGCCAGTCCCAGCCCCTAGTCTGTTCTGGAGCATCACTCCAGCCCTAGGTGGGGCCATGCTCATTAGCAAAGCCCTCTCCAGTTTCTCTTTTTTCTTTCCAGTCGTGGCATTTATCAGCCTTGCAAGCTGATGATCTAGTTTTCGGGAAGCAGCTCCCCCATCGTGTAACACATGCATCCTCTGTTCCGATAACACGCTCCTGCAGCTTGGATTACTCTTCTTTGTACAGCGCAGGCTGGGTGGCTCGGATCCCCACCTCTCTTTAGACATCCAGCCTCCACACAGAAACCTAAATGCCGTTGTTAACTCTGGATGGGCTGCGGTACCCTAAACTGCTATTGCTGGTTTATGAGTAAATCAGTGTGTTGGCCAACTACCCTCACCCAGGCTGGCCTAGGTCACTTGGTTTCATAATACAGAGCAACCTACTGGCCAGGCTGGCCTCGGGTCCTGTCATCCTGCCGCTGCTTGCTGCCATCCTGAAAACTTTCCACTTCATTTTTAAGGTGGATCCATTCCCTGACCTCATTTGCTTCGTCACACACAGCTCAGTGGGCAGAGCTGAGAGGGTGCCACTCTGCAACACCAGAGTTAGCAACGGGTGGGGAAGGGAGAGACGATTTTAAGACATCACGAAACTGCTGCCTTGCAGCATTTATTGCAGTTATTAACAACTTATTTTAATTAACCATTAAGTGGTATAAAAGGCAATAATCAAACATTTCCTTTTCAGCCTGTGATCTCTGGTAAGCTACCAGCACCTACAGAGAATACATATGACATGTTAATGACCCAGATTAAAAAATAATAATAAATTACACTGCCCAGATATGTTTACAAGATCAGGTTACTCCTCTCCTCCCTGTAATTATCATGGGCAACTCCAGAGCTGCTGGGTCACTCCTTCTTACCGAAGGGCACCTCTGAACTACCATTTTAAGTAAACAAAGTTGATAATAATGGGTATTAATGCTGACTACCTTGAATTAATGGTCTAAGTGCACAAGAACAGAGTCGTCTTAAAAATAAATGAGAAACATTTCACTATACAAAGAAATCAATGACACCTTGAAAAGACTGAGAAGGTAATCAAGAAAATGTTTTACTCCACCTCTACTAATATAAGAAAGCTTGATAATTAGAAATATAGGGCCATAATCTCTACGGTTTTTAAACTGTGAAGCATTTGTTCCCCTAGATGAATGAACATTAGGCCCTTAATTGATCTGCTTAATTCAAGTAAACAGCCAACAGCAGAACAACAAACTTTCTAGACAAAAGAGATTGACTGTTGTGAACCATGAAGCAAAATATTTGTAATTTAGGATAATTTTTTGTTTTCACAAGGAAAAAAAAAATGTTCCCTGAAAGGAGCGTATGTTAGAAAGAAATACCAACTCAGCAATCTCCTTATTGCCTGTTTCTGTTTCAATATAGAGACTTTTGCTCTTTATCACATCAGAGCCATTTGGGGATATAAACAGAAATAGTAGTGGGGGTCAAAAATCATTAAAGTCAGTTAAAGACTACTTAGCCATAGCTTTGGCATAATTAATATTCTTGTCTGAATAATTTTGCTCCTCCCCAAACTGACGAATGCATACTACTATTACTAAACCTACAGACTTTCTCTCTCACACACAGAAGTCAGACATTGCACTTGCTTTCTATTTCTAAGGAGAGCAAAATCAACTTCCTCTCAAAGATGTAGAAAAAGAATGCATATAAACATTCCCCCAAAAGGAAGGACTGCTGCATAACCTTTTGACCTGTGAGAAGGCATTCTCTACTATTGTTGACATGAAAAAAGAAGTTACAAAAAACATTTGGTCTTTTCCATACCTGAAGATACAGAAACAACAAAATTGTTAGAAAGGGCATATATCACATATTCACAAAGGCCAAAACCATGATTTTTAAAACAGCGTCTGATCATACAAGGTGCTTCCTGTAAAAAAATTACATTTAATTACAATACACTGAATCTGAAAGATGTCATGATAAATGAAGCATTTGGAACACACTAATCAGGATGAATTAGGACTTCATTAAAAAAGCTACATTTATTCCGCCTTTAATTTGATGTAGCAGTTCCACAGGACCTTTGACATTGTGTTACTCGTCAAGGTAAGAGGATTCATCTCTCAATCTTCATCAGTCTAACAGTAAGGTGTTTAATCTAAACCAGAGCCTAGGACACTCTCTATGCATGTAAGGGGAAAGAGAGAAGCTAATCTCAACAGTAGACTCTTAACCAGTCTCTAATTTAGTAAAATAAAGTATACAGTACTGAAACAAATGGCTACGGAGAGTCAATCCTCCTCTCTTCCATGAGGGTCCCGCACCTGCATCTGGGCAACTCCTGATATCAATACAGGATGGGGAATGAAGGGGTTGAGAACAGCCCTGCCGAGATGGACTCAGGGGTACTGGTGGATGAAAAGCTGGACATGAGCCAGCAATGTGCACTCGCAGCCCAGAAAGCCAATGCACCCTGGGCTGCATCAGAAGAAGTATGGCTACGCAGGTCAAGGGAGGTGATTCTGCCCCTCTACTCTGATCTTGTGAGACCCCACCTGGAATATTGTGTCCAGCTCTGGAGCTCCCAGCGTAAGAAGGACATGGACCTATTGGATTGGGTCCAGAGTAGGGCCACGAATATGATCAGAGTGATGGAGCACCTCCACTATGAGGACACGTTGAGAGAGTTGAGACTGTCAGCCTGAAGAAGAGAAGGCTCCGGGGAGACCTTATTGCAGCCTTTCAGTACTTAAAGGGGGTCTACAGGAAAGATGGGGACACACATTTTAGCAGGGCATGTTGCAATAGGATAAAATGGCTTTAAACCAAAAGAGGGAAGATTTAGACTAGATATAAGGAAGATACTTTTTATAATAAGAGTGCTGAAACACTGTAACAAGTTGCCCAGAGAGGAGGTAGATGCCCCATCCCTGGAAAAATTCATGGTCAGGTTGGATGGGGCTCTGAGCAGCCTCACCTAGTTGAAGATGTCCCTGCTCATTGCAGGGGAGGTTGGAATAGATGACCTTTAAAGGTCTCTTCCAACTCAAACTATCCCATGATTCTACTGACAGAAAGCATGAACATCTTGTCAGTGAGATACTTCATTTGCAATGTAAGCCAAAACTAAACAAAGATCCTTAGCCAAGCTTAGAATAGAAAACTGATTTTCCTCTTGTTCAGGCGGCATGCAATCATAGAAATTGGCAAAGATCAAGCCTACAGGTAAAATAGTTTTTGTAAGGTTTTCCTCTGTTCCTCCATTTGTGAGACACTTACCTTGCCTTTCTGATTCAAAGGTTCAATAGCCAAGTTGTCAGTGCCAATGTCCACAATCATCCCCATCTGAAACCCATCAGTTGGGTGTGGAGCCCAAACAGGCTTCCCGTCCTCCATTGTGGGATCGATCTAGTATTTCCTGTAAGAAAAAAAAAAAATTAAAAAACATTTGTATACAGATTCAGTAAGCTATCAAGATTCACTATACAGACTTGAGCTTACTATGTTTATTCCTATAATCCCATGCAGAAGTAGCCAGCCTGTCAGGACAAGATTTTTCCAACCCGTGACGCTTCGCTGACAGAGGATGCCCTCAGACCTGAGTATGGAGAAGATCCAAGAACACATCAATTTTTGGCGGGGTTCACAGAGATGGCTCCCTGCAGCTCTTGCCCCAGTTTCCCTAACCAAAAAGGGGTCTGTCTGACGATCAAACTAGAAATACAGGACAGATTCAAAGCAAAGACTGTACTAGGAGTGTGTATACACATGTATGTCTATACAGATGTATAGACATGCATATATATACACATGCATGCAGTGGGTCATATGACTAATGGATACTTGTCTGTACCTGATTTGGTGTGCAAATACATGAATTTCTGTAATGGGCAGACATCGAAGCATGTGAGCAGAAATCCAGTTTCTTGTTATTTGAGACGAATGAACGTGCTCACTCTTTTCGCATGGTTGGGCACATAGTCTTTAAACAATCCACAAATATATTGAGTCGCAACTGATTTATCATACTACAAATCTTTGAGACTGACCTCTCATACTGTAATATTACAACTCTGCCTCTTAAGAAACATCAACCTTACTTTCTATAAAAATCTGATGTGAAAATTATTTCAGAGTAATCTATGATGTACAAGTGAAACAGATGCAAAGGCCAAGACATTCAAACCTTCGGCTCCTCAAGTTATGCAGCTAAATAAGCTCCCAATTAAAAGGGCTATTCGACTGCATGCAATGCTCACTGAACTAACCAGGAAAGTTGCCAGGACTGGCACACTCTGAATGGATAATGGTGCCATTTTAAATATCCTGAACTAGTTGTCTTTTTTTTTTAAAAAAAAAAAAAAAAAACAACCACAACCCAAAAAAAATCCCCTACTATACAGTCCTTACCCTAATAAGAATAAGGGAAAGGCTCACTTCTCCTGGCCGCTTCTTACTCCCCTCCAAAACTCATTTACATACTAAACTGACATGTTTTAGTGAATCCAAAATTTGTAAGAAAGTTATCTCTCATCACCAAGGTGTAACTTGCCTCTCCCCGTATGAATGAAATGAGCCTGCCAACCAGCAAAGACGACACTGGCAGCAAACTCCAAGAGTCTGTAGGCTAGGAAACATCCTGCATTTTTCTTTTCCCACATCTGAAGCAATAAGGAGCTCCAAAATTTCTCACAACCAGGGAAGGCTGCAGGCACTTTTGCCATAAGCAGTGGCAAGGAAAAAAGAGTCATGGGCCCACCAGAAAGTTGTACAACCACGATCAGAAAAGGACACTCCTGTCCCACAGAGGACCTGTCAGGTCTGTACATGACCTGCTTTTTGCTGCCTCCAAGGACTTTAGAAAGGTTTGAAGAGAAGGAAAAAGCTTGCTGTGACCACTTTGTGAATGCTACTGGTCTTAGCATCTTACTTGTCAAGGAATAAGACAATTTGCTGTCAACTTTAATGTGAAATGATAGAAAAAAGGAGAGTTTACCACCTTTGGAAGAAGGGGCAGGCAACTCAAGAAGAGTATAGGGACTTAGTAAGGTCATGCAGAAGGAACACCAGAAGGGCAAAAGAACAGCTAGAACTTAATCTGGCCACTGTTGTAAAAGATAATAAAAAAAGGTTTTTACAAATACATTAAGAACAAAAAGAGAGACAGGGAGAATCTCCAGCCTTTACTGGCTGTGGAGGCTACAGACTGTTCATGAGGATGAGGAGAAGGCTGAGGTATTTAATGCCTTCACCTCAGTCTTCAATAGCAAAACCAGTTATCCTCAGGGGATTCAGCCCCCTGAGCTGGAAGACAGGGATGGAGAAGAGAATAAACCCCCCATAATCCAGGAGGAAGCAGTTAGTGACCTGCTACGCCAACTGGATAGTCACAAGTCTATGGGGCTGGATGGGATGTGCCGAAGGAGCTGGTGAAGGAGCTTGCCAAGACACTCTTCATCATTTATCAGTGGTCATGGTCAACAGGGAAGGTCCCAGATAACTGGAGGCTTGCCAGTGTGACGCCCATCTACAAGAAGGGCCAGAAGGAGGATCCAGGCAACTACAGACCTGTCAACGTGACCTCAGTACCAGGAAAGATTATGGAACAATTCATCCTGAGTGCACTCACATGACAAGTGAAAGACAAGCAGGGGATCAGGCCCAGCCAATATGGGTTCATGAAAGGGATTTCCTGCTTGACCAACCTGATCTCCTTTTATGACCAGGTGACCCAGCTGGTGGATAAGGGAAAGGCTGTGGATGTTGTCTATTTGGACTTCAGTAAGGCCTTTGACACAATCTCCCACAGCATTCTGCTAGAGAAGCTGGCAGCCCATGGCATTGACAGGTGGACTCTTTGCTGGGTTAAAAACTGGATGGATGGCCGAGCCCAGAGTGTTGTGGTGAACGGTGTTAAATCCAGTTGGCGGCAGGTCTCAAGCGGTGTTTCTGAGGGCTCAGTTTTGGGACCAGTCTTGTTTAATATCTTTATTGATGATCTGGACGAGGGCATTGAATGCACCCTCAGTAAGTTTGCAGGTGACACCAAATTAAGTCTGAGCGTTCATCTGCTTGAGGGTAGGAAGGCTCTCCAGAGAGATCTCGACAGGCTGGATCTATGCGCTGAAGCCAGTGGTATGAGGTTCAACAAGTCCAAATGCCGGGTCCTGCACTTCTATCAGAACAACCCCAGGCAGTGCTACAGGCTTCGGGAGGAGTGGCTGGAAAGCTGCCTGGCAGAAAAGGACCTGGAGGTCCTGGTGGACAGTTGGCTAAAGATGAGCCAGCAGTGTGGCCAAGAAGGCCAACAGCATCCTGACATGTATCAGGAACAGCGTGGCCAGCAGGACTGTACTCAGCACTGGTGAGGCCCCACCTCAAATACTGTGTTCAGTTTTGGGCCTCTCACAACAAAAAAGACATTGACATGCTGGAGCGTGTCTAGAGAAGGGCAACAAAGCTGGTGAGGGATCTGGAGAACAAGTCTTATGAGGAGCGTCTGAGGGAACTGGGGTTGTTCAGCCTGGAGAAAAGGAGAGCGAGAGGAAACCTTATCACTCTCTACAAGTACCTGAAAGGAGGTTGTAGCAAGGTGAGAGTCAGTCTCTTTTCTCAAGTAACAAGTGATAGGACAAAAGGAAACAGCCTCCAGTTACACCAGGGGAGGTTTAGATTGGATATTAGGAAAAAATTCTTTACAGAAAGGGTGACAAGCATTGGAACAGGCTGCCCAGGGAGGTGGTGGAGTCGCCATCCCCGAAGGTTATTTAAAAGATGGGTAGATGTGGTGCTGAGGGACATGGTTTAGGGGTGGTTCTGGCAGTGTTAGGTTAATGGTTGGACTCGATGGTCTTAAAGGTCTCTTACAAACTAAGCGATTCTGTGTGAGTCTGTGAAAATAAAAAGTAATTCCAAAGCAAAGACTCAGAATGCAAGGTCAAATATTTTTTTAAAAAATAGTGTTCTGAAAAGACTTTGAAAAAAATAGAGTTCTTAATTTAGTGTTGATGTCTGGGTTTGCATTTAAATTTACTCAATCAGATTTTCCCCCCTAATGCAGTTCAGGATCTAAGACGCTCATGAAGTTTTAACAAATGTTTCTAGTATATTCTACTCACGCAATTCATGCTATTTAAAACATATAATTTTAATATAGGAAAACTTGTGGTTTACTCTTCCCCCCACAAATGGAGTATATTAACTACTTTTAAATACTCGTAGAAAGTTTATGTTCTAAAACCTCAAGTGTCACATTCACTTCTATTTACTTCAAACCTTTTTCCACATCCCATGAACTCTACAAAACACCATCATCTTCATCATGTGTTGCCAGCATTACATGATAAATCCTGTAAAACATCTGTATTCACTCACAATTGCCTGTCGGCCATTTTTTCTTTACGATATGTAAATCAGATCTGGCGTACACCACAGTTTCACAGATTTTTTTTTTTTTTTTAATTATTTTTTATTTATTTATTTTGATCTGACCTCTGAGTACAATTGCCATTGTGGGCATAGTTGCTAAACAGCTGAGTTTATTTCTGGATATAACCAGGCCTTCATTTCTTCACAAGCCTATCATTTGCTTTTAAAATGTTAGTTCAAATTAGTACTTAACTGATATGTCACACAACCACTAAAAACAAGGCTCTCTCTTTACATCCTGAATAGCTTGGCCAGGGCTCCAGAGGTAGCCATGTCGCACAAGAAACAAACCCTGAAATTACTGTCAAAATTTCTGCCAAAAGTGAGATTCTGACCTCCCCAGTTAGCATCTGGAGGTTTCTGCTTTGCTCACTGACACAGGCTTTTGCATTCTTACATATTCTTAAGCCTACTTCATGCTTTATTAATAAATTAGGACAGGGGAGCCTCACAAGCTAAAAAAATCCTCCTGAAGGACAGAACGGTGATTGAATTCAGCCACCACCAGGAAAAGCACGTTTAAGAAAAATACCCCAGGCTTTGAAAGCGTCTAAGAAGCCATTGGATGAAAGCAGCCAAATACAAGCATAGTAGTTGTTCACAGGACAATTACTTTTAATAAATACAGTCTTCTGCCTGAGAAGTGACAATACAGTCTTCTGCCTGAGAAGTGACACAAAACCAGTTGTAACATTTTGGTTTTGGCACCACTCCATCTGTCAGCTGGGACTTTATCAGGCAGCACATTAAAATTGGATACTGAAAGCTATCAGGTCATACCTGCTCTATTATCTACCCCTCCATCTGATGTATGGGCCATTGCCCTTGAGACAGATGCATGAAATCTATTGCTGAACCAGTTCTTGAATAGCCAGTTTCCAGCCCAGCTTATTAAGGTGAAGAGAAACAAAAGAAGTTCAAAGTTCAACTGCCTGATATAAGTCCTTTAGGAAAAAAAAAAAGAGCACTTTTTAAAACATGAAACTATGCTTTACTGATTAAAACATACATATCACAGACTACAAACTGTGAAAAATACAGATTTGGATGGGGAACCATCAAATCATATTTTCCCCATAAAAATACAGCCCTGGACTGGTTATAGATCATTCATTAATAGCTGTCAGTAGAACTTTTTTTTTCCCAACATGCATCCATTTAAATCCAATCCACATGCAGCCACCTTCACTACACTGTTGAAAAAATACCGTTTCTGAAAACTATGAAAGCAAAGAGACTCATCTCCAGGCTAAAAGCACTGAGGCAACAAATTTGAGAGCACCACCACCAAACACAAGGAGTCACCTGAATGATGCTTCCAAACAAAGGAGGCCAAAGTGAGCCACCTTCCACATTTGTATATATGTACTCAACATATATTAAAGATTAAAGTAGTTCATTATAAGTTGCTAAGTCATTTTGGCCTCCCCAATTAAGACTTCTTCCAACACCAAGCAGAGAATTCACAAAGGTTCTGCTTATAACCGGGAAGCCAGCCACCCTTTTCTCTTTTTATAGTCAGTAGGAAACAAGACCAGGAATGCCGTACTGGAGTTTCTCCCTCTGCTGAGCAGGAGAGGGACAGGCATAAAACAAGCTTTTTTTCTGAAATTGGTAAACTTAATAGCTATTCCTTCAAATGTCAGATTTTATATTTACATAATTGGCAAGCAGTAACAGACCTTGCTTTAATTATCACTAATAGGATTCAACACATTCAGCACTGGCTAAATACTAGTAGCCAGCAGTTCAAACGATTTGCAAGATAACACTATGCTGCACTTCCCAGATTAAAATAGCAGGAAAAACAGCTGCCAGGTCTTTTTTAAATTCTCCTGCGCTATTATTCCCTCTTTTGGAGAATGTTTAATAAGATAATTTTTTTGAGAAACAATATGTGTAACACAGTGAATATATGAAACAACTAAGAATCCCTCAGTTGAAAGCTGGCATGTTATCATCCCACTCATGTTTACTTAAGTATTACTGATTTTAAAAGAATGTGATACCAATACATTTTGATTTTATAAAGTATTCAAAAAGAAATCAAACACTACCACCTGGTGAAAGAATTCTAGGACAGCAAAATATAAAAAAGCATTTTTAAACTTTTTGCCAGAGCCCAGAGGCAGACATTTGCATGATCTAATCCTATTTACTACTTTATGAAGAGTTTACTATACCAAGGCTATACTGATTGCTGAATTAACTAATTAAACCAAATGAAAAATTTAACTTCATTAAACAACTGACATTACGTCATTAGGTTGTCTAAATCCAAGGGAAAAAAACTAGTCAGAATAAGTATAGTATCAAATTATCACAGTAAAAGTGGAATTACACAGGTTATTTTATATTAAAAAAACCCTACTACTGTGTGTTTAAGGGATGCTTAAAATTCTGCAGGATTCCCTGAGCACATGTGAATTCTTTGGGAAAGGTCCTGCGAACATACAGGACAGACCAGATAGAGGAAAACACCGATATATAGTGGCACGTTACTGTCAGTCAAGTGATTTTTTCAACCCTAGTTCATTGTTTAACTGAAAGTTCAACAAATGAAAGCCTAGGCAACATTCAGCACTCTACTGCAGATGATACAATATTTTGAAGGAACTGCAGATATAGTACAGAGATTAAATTTTTTTTGAGCTAAATGTAACACAGTCGTATCAGCACCATTTAACTGAATATCAAACCCAGTCAATTATATTTTTTATTTACTTTTTCAATTTCATATAAAACTTCTCTGCACTAACACACTCTAGCTTAGCCATATCAAACTGCATTTTTTTCATACCTATTTAAGATAACATCAGCAAGGTAACCATGGCAAGAGGAGACTTCTGTCAACCCAGAAAAGAACAAAAATGGGCTAGAATACAGCACAGCACAAAGGTATCTTCAAAAACAATTTGCCTTGAAAACGGTAATGCTGACTCGTTAATCACCAATACATTTTGTGGATGCATGCAAGTAAGGCAAAGGGTAACAGTTCACACATCTGAGAATTACTAGACAAAAACTTGTTTTAAAGCTACATGATCTGACTGCCAAAGACAATTTGAGCACAACAGTTGATGAAATTATTCTCATGGCATGCTCATTTTCTTGTATATTTGCATGTACCAACGTGTTTTCAATACTGAGCAGCTAGGAACTGATTTCCATAGTACTTCTGTAGGAAGCACTTTTTTATACCTGTATTCACTTTGCAGTTAGCATTCACGTAGGAAACATCTACTCTGCTGTTGTGTTTACTACTCAAACATTTAAAAGAAGAAAAAATACAAGCCAATCCCTCATGCTTAAAGCAGAAGAGAAATCTAGTTTTATCTTCCCCACATTAAACGTGGCAGTTTTGAAGTACAAAAAAACTCTGTTCTGGACCTCGGTAAAGCAATTCTGCAATGGGCCGTATCATTTCTCAAACACCCTCGCGTGGAACATCCATGCTCCGAAGAGCAAATTTTAAGAATTAGAAGAGGGGGTGGGGTAGCAACAGGTTTAGCCAAAGACCTCTACAGCTTACTCTAAACCATCTCACCTTCCTGTCTCTTAATTTCTGCTCGAGCCAATTCAGCCCAGCTACACTCCTGGCTTTGCTCCCCGCTCCTGCCTCTTCCCCTCCTGGACACCTTGAGAAATACTGATCCAGGGCAGGAGATGGTCTGAGTGCGAACAAGTACTTTGAAATAACACACAATTATTTTGTCTGCAAACATTTAAATGGCTCTTACATCCAAATATGCTCCTAAAAAGAAACAATTTTTAACTCAATTAATCATAAGAAGCTTAATTCACAGGAACTGAATGTTTCACGTTTATCACTATTCTGAAAATAAAGTGTTACATGCATTGGGCTGTAGGCAAGAACTCTTCCGGTTTTGAAATACATTTGTTTCATGTTTTTTAAAATGCATCATGTTTAATCAATTATCACTTTCACACGTATATGCACCTTTCACAGAACAGAAGAGTAGCCCATTAAAAAAGGACAAGATCATTCAAAAAGCTCCTGTTGTAGGAAGCTTATCCAACACAATTTGTACTTAAACTGAAGAGACTTCTTAAAAGGCCGAGTGTCCTTCTGCTGTTGTTTACGAGGTGCCGAGAGCCTCAGTACCGCCTAAGAAACAAAAATAAATACTTCCTGGCCAAGAAAATCTGCCATTGTAGGTTACAGTGAAGCTCCAAGAAAGCCAAAGGAAGGAGGGTTTGGGCAATTACAACAAACACGCCAACTCTGCAGGTACGGCAGAAAAAAAGAGTCCGCAAGAGGGTCTGGAGACAGAAGAGGACCACTTGGCTGCATCCCAGGCGGAGGAGGGACAGCAGACACTGCAAATCCCCACTCCCGTGAACTGCGTGGTGCGAGATGACGATGAGGAATGGCGAAGACAGAAGGTTGAAAGAGACTTAGCAAAGAAAGACAGCGACACACATTTTATATTACCTAGCAGGTTGATATTATCTCATATTAAATCCTGAGGTAATCATCACCATGTTTGCACCTGACAGGACTTACTTTCATGAGGAATAACCAAGGCATATATGAAGGGAAAAAAAGAAAAGCTAATTTCTATAAACCCAAAAGAATTAAGTGAAGGGAACAAGCAGCTTGCATCTGTCATCAATGCCAACAGATTTAGCTCTCATCAAGCTGTAGTATGGAAACTTGTGCTTAGACCTTTAAAAGAAAAAACACTCATCTTGTACACCAAACAAGGCTTTGTTTGGTGACCCTAAAAAAATAAAATAAAATAAAAAGAATGTAACAGTAGTTCTAGTTTCAAGAATTTCAAATCTACCAAAAGGCAACATCTCACTTTTACTAAGCCTAAATCAAAACCACTAGTGCAAAAACCTCAGTGGAAAGTTTTCCCATCTGCCAACAACAGGGGCTGCAGGAGCCAGTGCTTGTGGGGAAAGCTTTCTAGTGGACTCTGCCTGACCTGGCTTACTGGTTTTTTGGACGTGCACCCCTCAGCAGACCCCATGAGCACCGGAGATCTTTGTGAGACCCGATGTCACTACATCACCCCTGTGCCCACCTGTGCTCCCCACAGCCAGTACTGGCTGGATCTATTGAGATGTGACTTACGCAGCAGCATCCTACTGCAGCAACAGTTTGAAATGAGAACAAAACAAACGAAAAAAACCCACTCAATACATGAAAGCCAGGCTGACACAGAACTTACTTGCAGCAATGTAGTTCTATTAGTTTCTTAATAAAATTCTAGCTAGTTATAGAATTCTGTCAAACTTTAGTACCAATTCTCTTTAGCCACAGTTGTCCAACTGCAACTGTTGTCATACAAGACCAAGATTAATTTCGTACAACTGTAAGCTTGTAAAACTCTGATCACAGTGGTTGTGGTCTTTCGACTGTGACATTGGGAAGTTAAACTTGATTCATTTTAGGATCAATCAAAGCGTGATGGATCTGATGACTTCCTCTGTGATTCCTGCCCTTCTGACAGCTTTTTAAGCTAACGTTCTCTCAAGAACACGGTTCCTACTTTAGTTCCCACTAACAAAATACAGAGGTTTCTGTCCCAGTTCTTGTTAATTACAATAACCCGAGTGATGTTCCTCGACCAACCAAGGAAGAAGTGTGCTGAGGGCATTTGCACAAGCATTTTTGACCAAGAGCAATACCTAAGCCAGTAATGGTAACAAGCAGAAAGAGGAAAAGAAGCAAAACCAAAACCACAACATCAAATTTCAGCGAGGCAAGGGGAAAAAAAAAAAACAAAGCTGAAGTTAAAATTAAAGATCTCTTCAGTTATGGTCTGGACACTACTTCAGAAGCTTTGCTAAACAGAAAAGAGGACCAGAAAAACAGATATGGCTAAGAGACAGAGTCTGAAAGAGGTTGTTCAAACCAGCCAAGCTCCTTCAGACTGTGCAAGTCAGCCCTAGTGAAACCAGCGGATAGCGAGAGGGGAAGAGAGCAAGTACAAGGCAGAACTCAGTTAACAGATAAAGGCATCAAAGCAAAATCAAAGGCGTCTTAAGCCGTCTTATGATAAGGTATAAAGAACACACAGGAGCAGGCAGACACACTCTCTTACAGACCTAGCTGGAGTAGTTCAAGCTAATGAGGCACACTCTGGAGTTAACTACCCCTAATAGCTGAGAGACCACACTGTGTGACCCCTGGTAGCAGTGCTCAAGCACGTTAGCTTAAATCATATTTAACAAACAGCCTCAACAAGGGCAGGTAACTTGAAATCCCTTCAGCTAGCACTTTTTAACGGTGCATTTGTTTACATCCTCGTGTGCCACATTTTCCAAGTATGTTCAGAAAGAACAAATGCGTCTTGAAGACTCAGGATGACTCTCTCCGAGCTAATGAAGTTTAAATTCTCCTCCAGTTACGCCATTTTCCAGCCTTCCCCACCCATTCATCTTCTGCATCTCACACTCTCCTACTGTCAAATTAGAGTGCCCCATTTCCCCACCCAATGCACCCTGGTGCCAAAGCTATTGCTCATCTTCAGGTGACCTAATGCAAGAATTCATGTGTTTATTCTCTTTTAAGACTACACATCCATCGGTTTCTCTTCGAGCTCTGTATACAAGATAGAACAAAAGCTACCAATTGGCTTCAAGTCTGCCAAACGCAAGGGATCTCAGCTCCAGCACAAAGAGTAGAAAATCAGATTATGCAAATGAAAAAAGTAGTAAGGTAAGAAAGTCCTTCCTTTTATTCCCAAGTACTTAAATGAAATGCTATCACTTATCATAAATATTACCTTGGTTTGTAAATATCTGATCACTAGCTTCCATAACCTGAATTGCAGAAGCTGCACATTATAATAAGTAACTGGGACCCCAGAATTTTAATGCTCTAGACCATCATAAATGTCAGCTAAAAACACATCTTGGTGTAACCAGCAGCGGCTTGTACCAGTTAAAGCAAGCATATATTGCATTTTACATTAGTTTTTGCCAAGCTGATTCAGGAAGAGGCCAAGGCAGACTGAATCCCAGTAATTTATCCTAATTCATATGAACGCAGACTAACCCAACAAAGTTCATCCCCTCTCAAGACAATCAGAGGCATATTGCTAACCTAATTTAAGGGGGACAAGGTGGGGGGGGAACCCTACACCAAAACCAAACTAAAACCCCAAAACACAACAACAAAAACTTTTGAGTGGTTTTGGATTTTTTTTCTTCACCAGAAATTCAAGAACTCTCCACAACTCAAGTAATTCTTCAGAAAAATGCTCGAAGAAGAAAGCCTACACTAACTAACGACAATGCCATACGCTCTGTGCTTTTAGAGGAGTCATGCTCAGCTCCTGAAGTTCAGGCAGCCCTACAATTCCAACAAAGAACATCACGAGCTGAATTGTAACCTTAAGCCCATCAGTAACTTTGTTCTCACCAGCCTCACTCATGAATGCTTTAGGAACACCCAAGGGACTCCCGGGGGTAACCAGTTCACAACTCCGGCCCCTTCTCTGAGCTCATTTGTCGAGTTTTGAACTTCAGCCCTCTCCGTGCAGTGCCATACAGAGTAAATAGAGAGGTAAGCAAGAAAGCAGCCTGCACTGAGTTTTATCAGTTTGATAAATACATACATGTATAAAATAACAAAACAGAGACACACATTTGCATGATAATTTGTTTTTAAAGCACATCAATAAGAAAACATTGCCAAACACCACTTCCCGGTACATATCAAAGTGAAAATGGAACTGATATTTTAGAAAAATATGAATATATATCGAGCCAGGATCCAACTCAAATCAAATAAACTAAGCACTGCGGATGACAGCATCAAAGGTTGCTGGAGGGTCTGCAGGGAACTTCAGATGCTTCATTCACCTCAAGCCACTGCAGAAAGGCTGGACTGGAAAAAGAGACAATTGTACTTTCTGTCTTACTACCAGAATAACAAATAGCAACTAGATCAGAGGTTTCCAAATTTGGTCCCTTTATTAAAGGAGAAAATACTAGAAACTAACGGTAATCAGGACCTGCAGATTAACAGGTACAATCCAGGAACTGACTACTGTCATCCCTCTCTGCACAGAAACCATAATTATTTAAGAGACAGAATTAGCTCCTAAAAATGCTTACATTATCAGGTACCACCTCCTTTTTCATCTCTTCATATCAACTTGTACCACCTACAAGAAGTACAGGTGTAATTCATAAGTGATAGGCTGAAACACAGACAATCCTCTACAGATCATAATGAACTCAGGAGAAACTCCCCCTTCAAAACCAGGTAACTAAAGAACTAAAATTCCTGTCCAAATCCACCCCATCTAGCCTTTAAAAAAAAAAAAAAACCAAAAAACAAACCAGAAAAATCTATTGCCAAGTTCATCAATGTCACTGATAAAATAATCCTGAGGAATGAGACTGAAAGCTTTCCCTTAATATAAAAGAGCATGAGAGCCACTTAAGACAGTTATAAATACCAAAGAACAAAAAAGAAGTATCTAGAGAAGGTGACACAGAACACCTTTTGTCAGTAAATCCATTGATTTTCTTGGGGAGATCAGTACAACAAGCCCCTTATTACGAGGCAAGAATGTGCAAAGAGTAATTTCAGCAAGAGACAAGAATTGCAAAGAAATCATCTACACTATCTCAATCTCAAAAAAAGATATGGAACATATGCTTTAAGAATAAAATCCACCAAAAATCCACAAAAATTATCAGAGGGATGGAACACCTCTCCTATGCAAAAAGACTGAGAATGTTGGGGTTGTTCAGCCCAGAAAAGAGAAGGCTCCAGGGAGACCTTATTGCAGTCTTTCAGTAATTAAAAGGGGCTTGTAAGAAAGACGTAGAGAGACTTTTAACCAGGGCCTTTAGTGACAGGGCAAGGGGTAATGATTTTAAAATGAAGGAGGGCAGACTTAGATTAGATATAAGTAAGATATTTTTTACACTGTGGGTGGTAAGATGCTGGAACAGCTTGCCTAGAGAAGTTGTGGATGCCCCATCCCTGGAAGTGTTCCAGGTGAGGGTTGGGCGGGACTTGGAGGATCCTGATCTAGTGAAAGATGTCCCATGGCCGAGGGGTTGCACTAGATGATGGACCCTTCCAACGCAAACCATTCTACAGTTCTCCAGTAATATTTAATTCTTGTACGAGTCCAGAAGAAGTTGCATCTTCAGAGAAGGCAAAGTGCTGGAAAGCCTAGGCACCTGAACAGCAACAAATCAGACAAAATCTACCATTAGCACCAAGACATCTCAGCAGCAGGGAAAACTGCAGACCATAACAACTTCCACATTAGCCACATCCTGACCATAGCTCCACTCTCTCAGTTTTGATAGGACACTTACTCCCTGCAAGCTTTGAGAAAGTTCTGGGCTTCCCTAAACCTAGGTACGAGGCCAAGCAGAATAAGGACTCTGGATCACAGCTAATCTTTGCTCAGATTTTGCCCCAGCTTAAGATAAATGTACTCCTGTTAGACAGGTTGTTTTTCTTACTGCTAGGTCATTCTCAGTGAGCTGCAGCAAGAAACTGATAGAGCTCCCACAGCTCCATACTTTTACAGTCCATGTGTTGTAAGAAATTCAGCTCAAGAACACCACGCTTACTTCTTGTTCAGAAAATGGTTAGAAGACCTAAGGCAGAAGATTAGTTCAAAGTCCAATTGTATTTTACTGACTCATTTGAAAACCTCAAACACATCACCTGAATGCTACTCACCTCCCCCACCATGTATAAAATGTTATATATTAATTTAACAGGAATGCTGCAAGAAAGTGCATCCCTGCTCAACAGATTCTGCTAAAGTCAGCAGTGACTACGAATTACCAACCAGCATTACCACAAAAATAGTTACTAATTTTTCTGTTCAAGTGTTACAAAACCTAAACAAAAGACCAGGCTTGGCCAAATCCATCTTTCAGAAGAAATCTGGGGTAACTTTTCAACAGCCAAGTCCCATGGTGCAGGCAACACCGCGAACGCATGGTCTCTTCAACACGCAAGAGATCCATCCCTGAGGGTGGGAATTGTAGTAAGTTACAGCAAACACAGGCACACGTGGTCTCAATGAACCTGATACGAAAATAAACTGAAAATAACACATGCAGAATCACGGCCACCAGGACCAACACCAAAGCGTAATTACAAATTTTGTACAGAAGCTCATGCAGAGGACAAACCACCAGAGTCACATGTTAAGAATGGCCTATTTATTTTGGCAAGGAGGCTGAAAGTGGAGTCAAAGAAAGCTTTTAGTCAGGTTGTAAATTTAGCCACAAAATGTGGCTCAGGTGTGTTTAAATTGAAAACTTCCTGAGCAATTACAGCTGGAACAAAATTTCTGGGAGAATGAGCACTGTCCTGCTGCCACTCCTACTTCCCAATTGGAGTCAGAAGCTCGAAGATGAGAGCATTTATCTATGGCACTTGAGCTTTCATTTCAGACTATGCAAAGTATTTTACACAAAGAGCACACCTCCAGAGGTTAAGAAACTCATCACAACCGCTTTTCCCTTTTCCTCCTTTAATTACATGAATATTTAGTTTCCATTTCATTTTCCTTTCTGTAAAAATTATCCCAGAATTTAACATTCTGAGGCAAGGCTAGGATCATATTACATTAATTTTCATCTCAAGAACAAAATGAAAAATGAAAACACTGATACTATTTTCAACTCTAAGTGACACCTTTCCTCCATTTTGATGCTTTACAGCCCTTCCTACAACATTCGGAATTAAATTGCACACATTTTAGAGCAAGACCAGAGAAGTCATATAGAAGCCCTGTATGGTCAATTTTAGCTACTTCTGATTTGGTAGGGGTTTTGTGTCCTTTTCTTTTTTTAGTAATTGTAGACATATTAATAATATCCATTATCCCAATAACAGGACACATTTCAGAAACGTACAGCATATTATTTACAGAAGTTTTTCAAGTCATTGCTTGTCCTGCCATAAACCCAAAATATAAGTTTTAAATTCAATGCATACATCCATGTTAGCAAATAACACAGTATGATAGGAGCAAATTTGTACAGGGAAACAGCAGTGCTGAGGGGCCAGTGCCCACACTACAGGCATTTCGAGGGTTCTACCAAAGCTAGTCAGTACCAAACAGCTCTAGACTGGTCCCCTGGACTGAATATGAACCAAGGAGAATCTTCTGCTCCGGTTTCATCCAAACGGGATCAAGTTTGGTGCTCGGACCTGCAGAGCAGTAAGTGCAGACAACCCGGAGGTTCACCACAAGAGCCAGCTCCCGAGATGAACTAAAACACTGAGGGAGACACACCTCTACTCGTTCTTCACCCAGCTGCTGATGGTTCCTGGCACAGGAAGAGACAGCAATCGTAGACTGTTGCTCTAACATAGTCATGGGCCAGTTTAGGGCATTTTTCCCCCTTTCTTAAGTGCATTTTATCTTCAACTTTATCATCACTTTTATCTAAACTTTATTTTTTAATACTGTGCATTAGTGATCATGTAACATATAGCTACTGGTCATATAGTGTTACTTAAACAGCATGAAAGCCCTCAAAACAATGGGAAGACAGCTTCTCATAACTTTTTTTTAAAAAAATAATGTAAGCTGAGTTACTCTTCCTTCTTCCCTCCCCAAGGACAGACTACTCGTACGACAACACAAACATTTTGCCTTAGACCTCCAAAATTCAATACTTAAAATGCATGCTTCTTTTAAAAACCAGAGTTCAAACACCAGCCAAACCGAGTTTTCCCCTTCAGACTTCATGTAATTGTAGTGATCTTGCCCTCTAAAGAAAAAAGCACAATTAAAGTTATCTTCGGTTCCCTCTAAATTGTCCCAAGACGATGTAGCAGCCCCCAGCCTGCGAGCCACCGCCAGGCAGCTCTTGCCAACCCACACAAGGGCACTGTCCTCCCGGCTGCGGAGGACACCCAAAAATACTGTTGTCTGATCAAACAACAGGTCTCAAAGTAAAATATCGCTTATGCGCTCAGCTGGTAACTCACCACCGGCTCCCCGTCAGATGATGCTGTGGACTGGAAATGTGGAAGCAGCAGCAACAGGAATGTGAGCAAGTCCTGTTCCTGCATGTTCTGACATAGCCCTGTTCAGCAGTCCCGAACAAAGGCTTGTGCTTATTCAACCTACCAATAACTTTAATCATTGTGTTTTGTCTGAAACTGGGGTATGGATTCCTCTCTCCGGAGGAGATTAATCTTCCTGCTGCTTGTCAGACAGGAGAGGTTTGAATTAGGGCTTTAAGCCAAAAGAACAACTAACATTTGCAGTTGTGCAGATCTAATCATGTGTCAAAACTTCTGCTCCTGTTCCAACACTGCATTGTAAAAAGTAAACTTTTCTTTCATTTCTGGGCAGAATATAAAATGTAAATCCAAATTGTTTTAAAAACACACTGGAAGACACTATGAAGAACATCCCTGACGAGCACGTACAAGGCTCGCACACAGAAGTTTAAAGTTCCCAAATACAAGATCAGTGCAATGATCTCTTCCCCACAAACCACAGATACCTCCACCAAAAAAGAACAAGTAAAACCTTCTTTCCCCTCTGCCAGGACAACTCAGCCCCCTTACTCTCACTGTGTAATGTTCCACTCACAATCAACTAGGAAACTATCAAGAGGTACCCAGGACTTTTTGTGACTTAGGGAAAAGCTTCCCCCCCAACTCTGGGGAGGGGAAAAAAAAAAAAAAAAAAGCAGGGTGATGTAATTTAACAGCTCACTGCCCCAAGGACAAAAGTCACATTTCCCATTTCTTGGTCCTCTCCTCCCCAACTCAGGCAGTACCAGCCCTGGTGCCTGTGAGCCAGCTCACTGCATGGCAACAGCAGAAAAATCTCTCTGCCAAAGCACATGGTTTAATCCACTTAAATAATTCCCCCCAGTTCAAAAAGCAGAGGGGTGAGCTCCACTGCCAGCATAAGATAGAAGTAGAAAGTATATCCACGAGAAGGCGGAGATGAGAGCAGAAACTCCTCCTTGAGGCAACAGCAAGTTGTTACCTTGGCTCGCCACATCTCTGAGAATATGTGCAAAGGATGCAGTTTAAGAGAACCAATACAGACCAAATATCTGCCTTTTCTACAGCACAGAAATGAGGCCACTTGTAAGTCAAAGTTCAAGCAGACTTACTTTATTCATTTTTAACATACAAGCTTTTCTTAGACATAAAAGTTCCCTTTTCTAAAAATGAAGAAACACAAATATCTGAAACATTAATTAAGGATATTTTCCTAATGATTTGGGTTAAAAACTCAGACCTTTCTAAACATAATGGTTTTTCCATAGCTTTGAAGATTTTGTTCAATATTTGTGAAAAGTCAGCAGGTTTTCTCATCTCCCCCAGCTGTTACCTGTAACATTTTGGAAAAAAAAAAATTCAAAATACATACAAGCATGGCCTGAATTACCTGGACACAGATTAAGCTCAGATGTTCAGGGCCAATCTAGAAAATCATGAGTTTATTCTTCAGAATAAATATGCATTTTTAAACATTTCAAAAAGAAGCAAGTGCATACAGTATTTACCAAACAACTATATTTTTTGTTCTCGTGTTTGTGCAACACAAAGGGAAAAAGGGAAAACATAACAGAAACTCCATCAGCACAGATCCTGGAATTGATTACTGGCATTTCTTTGAGCTATCTGATGTCAAGGATGGTCGACATCAGGTTTTCCAACTGTAAAAGTAGGGCACTTTATGTGGATCACAGAGATTTGGCCAATATGACCTTTAGGATTTAAAGTAACACTCTTCTAAAAACAGTTATTTTTAACTGCTGGTTTGGCAGTCCCCAAACAGGGATTAAGAAAAAAATAATATCCCAAAGATCCCATGGATGTGAAATTTCTGACAGAATCCGGGTACCCAGCAGAAACTTCAGGGGGTCCAAAAATCAAAAAGCCTACATGATTTTTACAGGACAATGAGCTATCACAGCTAACATCACAGGTTCAAACCATGTATCAGCTACACGTCTATGCATACAAAGTGCAGTCAATATGCTCAATATCAAGACCATCAAGAAAGGCAATTAAACAGAATTGCCTAAACGAGTGAGAAGGACCTGATGCAGATGGAGCAGAAGTGCACTGAACAGCCATTTCCACTTAGTACTTCTATTTAATTAACTGTCTTGAAGAAATTTCTAATTTTTTCAACATCATTGCCAAGAAACAGGCACAACCCAATTTAATGCAACCTGCTATACATCATTAGGATTCACCTACGTGACACAAGAGGAAAAAACCAAACTTAATTAGATCAATTCAGATCAGTTGCTATAAAATCCATGAGTTTTGTTATTTGGCACGTTTAAACCTATTATCCCGTTAATCAATTAGAGAAGAGGATAACGTGAAATAGTTCTTAGGCGTGCTTCAAAGACATTTAAATCTTCTTATATTTTTTTCTTTTAATTCAGACAGCTTCTGTGATCAAGAGCAGCACCTTTAAAGTTCTCCTCCAATGACAGCCCAATCTATCTGGATAGTTTCAAAATCCTTCCTACTAAAAAAACTATATTATTACTAATTTCTAACCTTGAAGACACATCCCCTTGTTCTGCCAAGGCAAAACATTTTCTTCTTGCACATCTTCACAACTTTCCTCTATATGCTCAGTACCAGCCACACAGAAATTCCATGAAGTCTTAAACCCTTTGCCAAACAAAAAAGGATAAGGATCATGTAATCACAGGTTAAATATATACAATATTTACTTGGAAAACAGACTACAGAATTCTCCAACCCAACAGAAAACACTATAATACACAGTCTCTGGAAACAGAGGCCCCACAGACTAGAAACCAGCACTATTTAAAACACAAACACATCATTTTGAAAATCTCTTGTAGAATTACTTTTAATCAATAACACAGATTTTAAATTAGGACTACTAGACTTCTTTTTCTTCCTAGTTCAATATTTCTCAGTCTGATTTGCAAGACATCACACCCAGTCTGCAAAGCAGCTGCCTTTTTTATTTATTTTCAGTACAGACACAGACACAGCCAAAGATAAGTACTCCTGCCTTCTGCCAGAAACACTTGAGAGTTAATTCCTGGCTGGTTTCAGCATTTGCAGATATTGCAAGTACTCAGAAACATCAACAACGTCAATTAAAAGGTCTAGGAGGCAGTTCAAAAAGTCACACACAAAGTCCTGATGATAAAAACATTTAATTAATGCATTTGTGATTATAAGCAAGACCCTCACTGCTCACTGCCAAACGGTAAAACACAAAACGGTCCCGCAAAATGGTTCTTTTCATGGAAAACTAACATGTTACTAGTTTTTAAAGGATGAAAAATACAATTCTAAACCAAACAGACTGATCAAAGATGCAGAAGAGACTGTGCTGCTATTGAAGGGAAGACTGTGGGATCACGTGAAACTTATCATCAGCGGACTCACAAGAAGACAACCCGATGACTCCCTTGCTCAGAGCTTTACAAAGCATCCTCCTCAGCTTTCTGGACTTCTGGTCTACAATGCTCCAACTCAAGTTCACTCAAGCACTCTATTTAGGGTTCCAGTCTGGAGGTCTTCACTTCCTATATTCTAGTAAATATATTCTTTATTACAGACACACACAGCCCACATATCTTCTTTATAAATTCATCCAAAATTTGAGCTCCGTAAATGCTCAAATGACAGTGATCAGGAAGGAGATTCTACACTAAAGTCAATAGGCCCAATTCAAATTCCTCCTTGTGAACAGGAATATTTCAAATCTGCTTTCATGACAGATATTTTCTTCACGCTCTTGAGGGACCTAAGAACCCTCTTGGATAGGCGAGGGGGGTTAATACTAAGCTCCTCATAGATTTCCTGTATTTCCTCTCTGGAACAAAAATCTTCCTTGGGGAAGAGTTTTTAGTTTTGAATTATTCATGGCAAATAGAAAATTAAAAGCTTATAAGTATAGTTGTCTTACAACATCATATGATTAGAGATCTTCTAAGGTCACCTTTGAAAAAATGCAAAACAGTGTAAAAGAAACAGTTATGTGCAGAATATAGATAAAACGGACTACAATGAAGAGCTCGGAGGGTTAATTGAAGTCGGACACTTCCTCAGGAACCCAGAAAAGGCCAATTCCTTTGTTTGGTGCTGAAACAGATCGAGCAATGAACACATGGAGTTCAGTCGCCTTCCAGAGACCTGTAGGAAGTCTTGAGGCAAGAACTCAAGCATAATTGAGTTCAAAAAGAGGAAGATGACACAACTCACAACCCACTGAACTCAAAAAAGCCCAAAACACAACAAAAAAACACAGCCAACTCACAGACCCATTTTGCAAAATGCATCAACAGATGAATCAGTACCCTCGTCACACGATGTTAATGGAGACTCCACCTCTCTTTACAGAGACTCACGTTCCACCCTCCACAATAGCACACCTGTCTTCAATTACAGGGACGTACCTGCTTCCTTTTATTGATTGAAGGACACAAGGTCTGAAGAATTATCTTATTACTTCTATTAATAAACAGAGGATATTTAAAAGAAGCACTGAACTATAGCTCAGAAGACTGAACTATAAACCTGGAGTACATTTTTGCCACAGTATCCCTCAAAAAACAAAAGCAGATTGTATTTCTTTCTTACTACACAGAAAAAAAATTAATAACACTATCAACCTGACATTGCATTTCGGTATCAATGCTCTGTTAAAAGGAAATTCACAACTTCCAGAGTTTCTGCTTTGTTTGGGTGATTAGTAAAAAGAACTTGCTAGCTATAATGGTTTATCCTGACAAACTTCAAAAAAAAAAAAAAGAAAACATCCTTCTTGAATAACTCCAATAACTTGGCAACAACAAGGAAAACAAGAAATTAATCAAATGCCTTCTCAAATGCCTGCACAACCAGCAATAGCAGATCCCTATACTCCCCTCACAGACAAGGTTGAGCCATGCTGGCTAACCTCCCAGTGTTATGACCTGTGAAGGATACAGATCTAATTTTGCTAAAAGAAAAATACCACTGCATCTGGTCTGTTAAAGAGATAATAATTTTAAATTTTTTTTTAGAAGTGACGAGTTAGCAAAATTTGCTGACATTCAAGTTCAAGTGCACAACAGAGGAACGCAAATATATTTCAAAGGTTATCAAAAAACTCAAAAAGGTATTCGGTTTTTCAGCTTCTACTCTATAAAACTTACTCAGTTTTACTGGATGCTTTAACTTAACTAACTTATTCACGCACCCAGCAGCCTGTGCTGCGTGATGATCCTCCTCTGATACAGAAGCTTTTGACATCATTCTGGAAACTTACACAGAGTTGTGTCCTGTAATAACAGCATAGAAAACCCTAATACATCAGGTGTGGCTTCAGGGACAAATCCTGATCCACCCAGGAAGCGCTTTAATAACTACGGCAGCCTTCCTGTAAGCCTTTACTGCTGCCAGTCTCTTGAACTAGTTTTATACTGAAAAACATAAGGGAAGGGAGGCATAGGACTAATTTTTCACCTGGAATGTGCTTCTATTGTATCAGTGCAATTAAAGATAGTTCTTGAGTGTAGCGAGTGATTTTCATCTTCTTTTGACGCTCGGCTTCTCCCCTTTCTCTCTCCCATATTTTATCTCTTCTCTCAGCCTCACAGTGCTTTTTTTTTGGCTCTCTAGAGGGAAACTGTAAAGTTGCTCTCTGGTCTCTAGAGAGAAACTTGCATTTATTGTTAAAACTGTCAGCAAGTTAAAAAACACAGAAATAGCAGCATCACTGAAGACAGCGAAGAGAAAACATGGCAGCAGAAAGGGCCAATCCTAGAAAATCACCACTGATGCAGTTCCAGGTAAGAAAAACTCTAGACTAAAATGCTCTAGACTGGTTTTGGGGAACACCAGGAGGCCAGGAGCTTTCCATCCTGCTGGGGGAGCCATGCTGGTCCTGCGCCATGCTGTGCCTCTGAGCCCAGCCAGCCAGCGAGGCTCTGTCTGGAAGGTGAACCACGTCTTCTCAGCCTCCTCCGACCAGCACGTCCCCAGCTCAGCAGCCCCTCTTCCAGATCACGCTTTCCCTACATCACGCAGCTGCTCCTGCCTACATCGTCACCCTGGTCAACACCAGCATTAATAATTTTGTACCTCTGGTAGTTACTGCCCTTCTCAAGCCCTTCTACTTTAACCTCCCTCCCCCTTACACATTAAGCTGCACCTAAAATTAGCTCATAAAACAAATCTTCATCTCGGTGCAACAGCATTTCTCCTCCCCACTTCCATTTTTCCCAAAACAGGAAAAGAGATTGCTGCTTTGGTCTAGAAATCTAGTGAATCTACACGCATTTTGGGTGACAAAAGGCAAAAGAGGGCCCTCTTTGCCAGGGTGCTCTTCGAGTGGTGACGAGGTGCTTCTACTGACACAACCAGTGTGGTATCACCCAGTGCAAGGACCACCATGAGTAGCCAAAGGAGTCCCCAGCAGAGCAGCAACCCACAGTACCCTGCAACAACAAAAAATACTCCTTCCTGCTGATTCTCACGGGGAGCAAGCACGTTCTACTGCAGGGCTTCCCAGGCTGCGCTGGGCACACATGAGCAAAGCTTGCCATGAGAGGCGTGTTCACCATGGCAAATGTGTCCTCCACGTCACTCGCCCGACCTCAGGCTGACAAGCAGGGTTAATTGTAGGTTGACAGCTTCCAAGTAATTACAGCCATTCCCAATACAGCACTTACTGGTATGACATTGGTCATCCACAACAAGGGAAGACAGAGTAGAGAAAAATACGTATTTTGATTAAAAGCCTCCTTCCAATCCTTAAATTCCGCTTCCACCAGATGTTCTGCCCTCTATCTCTTCACTACCCTTCTCACTAGACACCACGCCTGGCTGCCAAGAAAAACAAAAGCCAGCATCTCTTTCATCCTCAGAAAACCGTACTGATGCAGCCAGTTTTACTTGCTCTATTGTACAAACTCCATTTGCAATCTGTCTTGGTATACGCAGTCCACAAAGCGCATGCGAAGCTGCATGCTCATTTGTAGGACTGACGCCATGCAAATCCTTCTCATTTCCAGCAAGCTGTGAAACACAAAAGGCAGGATATCCTGGAAGTAACAACGTAAAAGAAAAAAAGAAGAAAGAAAAGGGAAAAAAAAGCAAGTGACCTGGGAGTAACTTCCACAGGGCTTTTTTAAGAGCAGCAGCTGATCCTGAAAAAAAGAATGATTCAGAGGGAGCCACCTTGTGAAGCCGCCCACAAATACCTGCACTTGAAGCACCAAGGATCCAGACCACACCTCCCGCTGCAGCCTGGATCGAGGAGTGATCCAGGCAGATAAACGGATAGGCAAGACACAATGCAACCCAGGAAGCCGATCCAGGTGCCACACTAACAATACATACTGGAGTATTCATTATGTTTTACGCTCTGGTGAACTGCAAATGAGCGCTATCACATGCATCTGGGTCAAGATTTGACTGCCATTACATGCAACAGTGCGAAGAGGTGGTATCAGCTACCACCGCACCAAGGTCTGCATCCCACATATGACTCACTATAGCCTGAAGCACCCGAGCTCCACACCAAGCCATTCCTGTCCCAGCTGGGCGGGGGCCCTTGGAGAAGAGCCCTGGTACCTGAAAAAGGGGAAATCCTCCCTCAGCTGCAGGAAGATCTTTGAGAAACCCTTCATTCTTCTCCCACATTTTCTTCTTGCTAGCACTGAAATACATACGAAGACCTTGACAGAGGTAGGGTAGTAGTGAAGGCGCTGTAGTTTTTCTAACTTCCCTAGGTACTAGTACAAGCTTTTAGCTTATATTAAAAGTTCAGCATAGTCTAAACACTTGCAGGAGATCCTTAAGGGAAGCGGTGATGTGGCAGAAAAAGGGAAAAAAACGCCCTTATTTTTTAACAGTAGTAACTTGAAGACTGCTAAGACACAAGCTTCAAAAATAAACAGTCCCCCCACACCAACCGCCAAACTTTGTTTAAATAACTTGCTAACATCACTAGGCTAATTCCTCACAACATAAAATTGTTTTTCTTGTAAATGTGGATGCTATTCCATATTCCACTTGGTTCTCCTGTATCTTCAGGTGCGTGATAGTTACACAACTTTTCCTTAAGCAAAGGCCTGAAAAAAGTAAAATGAAATACTTGCGAAAAATCCTGTCAGACAGGAGACTACCAGTTAGAGTTTTGTGGGTTTGCCTGCCTATAAGATGTTCACCACAAAGTTAGGCCACGAATTTAAAATGGAGCAGTTAATCAAACTAAACAAAACAAAGCCACACAAGCCTCATGTACAGCTGTATCTTGCCCATGCAAATTTCTCCGTAAAGTATGTATAGTGGAAGAACTAATGGGTCCTTTTGAGAAGGCTCCTGTCTTACCTGGAACCTCTCAAAACTTCTTGGCCACTTCCAACAAGACCAATGGAAATAAGAAAGGTTGCTAGCAAGAACATGCCAAGTCCCAGGAAAACATGAGCCAATTAGCTTTCATCAATTACAGCTAACCACACCTCAACACACCTTCAGATGTCACTCCAAAACCTTTACCTGTCTTGGGGTGAAACACTTAGCCCAAATTGCGAGGCCTCGTGGCCTTCTTGCACTCACAGCAGGCACACCCAGGGTCAGTGCCTGGGCATCCATCGAGCAGCATCTTTCAGCCAAGGAGAAAAACACAGCTTTGAAGTCCAGCCCAAGCATGGTAGGAAGGGCAACCCCTCTTGCTAACCTGCTTTGCCTTCAAGCAGTCAAACCGGCATTTTTCTTCCACTACAATCTTCACGCATTCCCTCTTGAATCTGCTGGGGTCCCTTCGGTCCTCTCGGCTCCCCAGCCTTTCCCACCCTGGCATCATCCTTCAGCCTTCATGTGTCCTTCAGGAAGGAGCTTCACCTCAAACTACTTTTCCTCCTCCTGCTAGTTTCCCTCTCCCTTGCTTCTAGCTCCTCCCTAGGGCTAAAGCAGCAGAGTCACTCAGCAAACACGCCAGTGGCATAAAGTGGCCTTTGTCCGCCCTCTTCCCTCCCACAGGGATTCATAAAGAAACCAGGATCAATACAGAAAACAGCTCATCTCAAATAACCAGTTTCTTTGGAACCATACAAATTTCCACTTCCATCTGATGCACTCAAGCAGTCAATACTTAACTAGTAACATGAATTCCCGATTTCTTACTAAAAAAACCAAAAAAAAATTTAAAAAAAGTTGGGAAATAATAGAACTGCATTTTTTTAAGGGATTAAAAAATTCCTTCTACAGAGTGCAGAAATTGATCTGGGACCATAACAGAAGGGTTTGCAACCGAGGCTGCAAAGGGCAATTAAATAAATAAATAAATCTATGAACCAACTTAGTATCTTAAAACCCCTGCTAAGCTGACTACTACATGAACAGGCACACAATTCCATATCAACAGAAAGAAGCTGAACTCCAACACTTTTTTTTTTTTAAAAAAAAAAAAAGTACTTTTAGTTCCAAGTTAAAAGAAATATGATGCAATATTTTAAAAAACACAAGTATGTATGAAAAATTGGAAAAGGCTGCAAGGATTTAAACTGAAATAGAACAACCCATAAGAGTATATGGTCAACATATTATTTATATTTATCATTGCTGCTTTGGTGTTGAATATACATAACTATAATATAGCATGTAACACTGAAATACCCATAGCATCAGATGCCACATAATCAAAAGACTGTATTTTCATCTACAATAGGAAAGACAGTTACTGCCCCAAGAAAAGCAGCTACTCGTGTCCACTGCAGTGCAAAAACCATGTTCTGTGGGTGTTGACCTTTTGAGCAAGACATGACTTGTACAGGATAAGAAACTTCATGTCTAAGACTCCTCTCCCTAGGTTAGTAAGAAATAATCTTTCTCTTTGAAAGGATGTAGTACTTCAAAGCAAAACATAAAACAAGTCCTAAAATTTGTTTCAGATTACCATCAGAATATGATGCAAAACACATCTGAAAAAGCATCCTTCCTCTAACCGAAGCTGAAAACGTATAAATAACCTAAAATAATACTAAGGTGTTACACTGCCTTTTCAAAAGCCCATAACGCATCTCCAAACACCCAAAGAAAAAATTATTTTAATATATGACATTCATGCAGTGAAGCAAACACTATTTCAACATCCATATAATCTGAGATTGAGTGTCTGACCATGACTAATTTCAGATGCTTGAGAAGATGCAAGAGTACTGTAATGGGATGACAATTAAAGATGAAGATCATCACACCACCTCTGGAACTTCTGTTTCTTCTGTAGACTTGCAGTTAAATGCTTTGTTCCCAACAGTTCCAATTCAAGACAACTACAACAGAGAAGCCCATTTCTCTTCTCTTTCCCAAGAACTTTGAAATTTGAAGCAAAGCCCTTAACCACAGCCACGAGATCAGTTACTGAAGTCTATAAACACCATTAAAGTCTCTGAGAAATGATCCCAGCAAAGAGCACACAAGGGCAATAAAGTGGTGATGCAACACGCACATGTATTCCCACAAATTAGTACACAGCTGGCAAGTCTATTTTTGGAAAAAAAGTTAAAAGTGGAAGAGAAAACGGGCCTGGCAACATGTTCATCAAAAGGCAAGCCAACAAGTACGAGAGAAGGAGGATGAGCATCAGCCCTGGAGCATCCACATAACACTCCTTGCAGCAGAGCAGAGAGACACAATGTGCTGCCATTTGTGTGCCCAAGCACTTGCCAAAAAGGCTTGCTGCATGAACGCAGCAAAGGCTTTAAAGCAATCACCAAACACTGCAAAAATAGCAACTTATTATGAGCCCATAAAACAAGACAGATACTTATCTCGTTAGTTTTTCTATCTTCATAAAGGATCCCAGGTAAGGAAAAAAGCACAAATGAAGTTCCTCCCCACCAACAAAACCACCACTCATACTAAAACCTAGTGTTCTTATCTTTACACAGTAATAAAAGCCCATGCTATCTTAGGGCCTTCTGAAGTCTGTGATCTTTGAAAATCCCTGCCAGTCCTACTGCTATGACTCTGAAATTCCCTACGTACACTATTTACGCCCGCATTTCTCTCTGCAACAGGGCTACTGGAGGCATTCATGTCCCTTTAGGTAAGGGGTGACGCAGGTTTAAGAGACTGCAAAAAATACGGTAGTTTCCTGAGAGGGGGGTGAGCTGAACAGGTAACAGCTTACAGCCTGGAGAGGGGTAAACCCCTCATCTGTCGCCCCTCGTTTCTGCTCCTGCTGCCCCCAGCGCATAAGGTGAGAAAGGAGCGATGTCCCTCAGCAGCAGGGATTTGGAGGACAGAAAGGCGATGGGTTTTGCTGTATTCTGCAGAGCCAGCAGTTTGCACTGGGGCGTGGAAGAGCCCAGTGACCACCGGTGCTGCCGGGAAGAGGGCGCAGCGCGGGAAGATTATTTCCTCCTTTCGGGGTGGATAGGGGGGCACGGATGGGGACAGCAGGCAATTACCTCAGCCCAACGATGCACAAAATTGCAACCCTAGAGAATCATCAAAATTGAAGTTATTAAAAATATTTGTCAGATTCTTCACTCCTGAATGCTTTGATCCCTGTCCTGGAAATTCTGCAGTACGTAAGCAGGGCCGACAGCACAAGAGGTTACCAGACACCGTTAAACCTCGAACCAGCGGAGCAGCTACAGAACATCCCCTTCCCAAAACACATCAGTGCCTCCCCGCAAGCGAGCAGAAGGCCAGGGTGGGCAGGTTCAGCATGCTGGCACACAGTGCTCACCCCACTGAGACAAACGAAGACGCAGCAAAACAGATGATCTTAGCCACGGAGGATTTTGTGACAGATTCTTACTGCTATCACCGCCGCCGCTATAGAGTGGGTGTGATGGGCCGTGCTTGAATAAATCGGGAAAAAGCGGAACGTGGATGGGAACTCAGAAGGGGGTGTCCTCACCCCACCACAGAGGACTGGAGAAGGACACGCTGCCCTCCCACAGGCAGCTTCTTCGGAAGCACAGCTTTTAGAGTGTCACCTTTTAGTCAGGCTGCTTTGGATCCAGGGCACCAAGAACGAACCTGAGATGACCACGACGTTGCCGAGTGTCACCGTAACAAAGAGAGTACAGCAGATGAAAGGGACGGAGTGCTGGACCATAGAGATCACAATCTGGACATGCTCAAAATACAAAACATAACAATACTTACACAACTTCCGATCAGGGCTGAAGGATCAATAGCAACACCTAGATATTATTCAGATGGTTGCTGCTACCAGTATAGCCAGAGATCCTGCTGACTGACATCGGAGAGACTTTTGTGAACCACTGACTTTGTTGCATTCCCTGCTTCTCTTTTTTCTCCCCAAATTTCAAATTGATCTGCTAAATCTTGGTAACTACAAAGAACACAAATTTGTTCACAAAACTAAATAATTATCCACTACGTAAATAATACTCTAAATTAAATTTTCTGTTTAACTACCTTTGCAAAATAAATTCAGCAAGCTCGTTCAAGGCATGTTGCTTCCAAAAACAGAGAAAAGTTTTCTTTTATGTTAAAAAAAAGGCCTTTTGTTGAGCATTTCCAAATCCACGGTTCACTCAGACTTCCAGCTGAAGACTCTGGAAACTTCCCTACTGATTTTTCTGAGAGTAGACCAAACCCCGAAAGACGCATGTACAGATGTGGCCACCCCAGCTCTAGTAGCAGCCACGACACCTCTGTTCGTCACTGCCAGGGCCAGATCCCGATTTGAAGACTGGCCCTGTTCTGCCTTTACCACTTGGAGATGAGGCAAGCGCAGCAGCACTGCGAGCTGCACATATGAAAAACGAGGTTTAAGTCTGGATACCTCATCCATACCTCATTCCCTGCAGCAAACAGAAACCACCCTTCATCCACCCACTTGCAGAGTGAGGAGAAGCATTCAGCTGACAAGGGAAGACCCCTGGCTTGACAGAAGTGCTTCAGGGGTCACGTAAATGCTGGGTATGACCTGCAGCCTAGCCATGCGAGCACAGACACCATCCCACGGCAGCTGGGCGTTTGTGCATGCCATGCAACCAACAACGGCTGCAATTTATCTCGCAGAGCTCCAGCACGCCTAGAGGAGCCACGGCCAGCGCTGCGTCTGCAGGGTAAACGCCGCCTGCCTGCAACTCGCTCCCTTTTCACCAGCGGGAAAAAAGCTGGTGCGCTGGTAACCACCTTCACACGGCCGTGCTAAGTGGTCCACGGGTGGCAAGAGGCTTTCCCTTCCAGCTGCGGTGTGCGGCACAGCGGCAGGACCGAACCAAACCAGACCTCCCCATGGCCCCATCACCCTCTGCTCTGTTTTTTCCCTGCTGTTTAACAAAAGAAAAAGCGAGAACTCACTTTGGCTAAATCTTTTTTTTTTTTTTTAATTGGTATTCCAGGACAGTCACTTACTGAGAGACAGAATTAGCACGCTCTTTCCAATAAAATACATATTATTAACTATGTAAGGTCATTACTTGGAGAAATCATTCTGCCACAGATTAAAGAGCCCACGGATTCATCTTTTTCTTGCCATCAAAACTTCACACTTAGCTCTGTAAAACTGGTATTTTGCCAAAAAAAAAAAAAGTTTCATGCACAGACTTCAGTTCAAAAACTCTATTTTTGCTGTGCTCTTTGTTTCTGAAGTATTGGTAGATGCTGTAAATACATAACTCTCAGTCACCAGTATTTACTACATATGTAATACAGTCATTCCAAGAAACAGCAAAGCAAAAATCTAAATAGATGGAATGCTGTGTTAAAATGTTAAGTCATTTTTATCTGCCCATGCATACTTGAAAAAAAAGATTCAAAATGAGGGTAGCTAAAGAAACATAGACTACGTAACAAGTCTATTTCTTTTTTTCTAAATAGGCTGACAGTTCCTTAAAAGAGTTTCAGAACAGAAGATTCTACAACATTTGGGCACAAGTTATGAAGCCACATGCAGTATATACTACAGTAAACGATGAATACCTCAGGTTTTATCCCTCGGTTTTTCCTGGTTTAAATCACAGTATGATCCTACACCTACATTTCCTACACGATTACAGGCTACACTCCTAAACCACAACATTTTGCTGTCGAATGCAGTAGTTAGCCTCAACACTATTTTAAAACCAAATGCATGAAGCTGCGACATCAGATGATGAGTAATAATTGAAAGATCCCGGGTCTTTATCACAGAAACTGCATTTCTTTTGCAAATTAAAATTACTTTTTCCACATAAACTCAGGCCAGAATACAGACAGCACCTGAAGAAATTATCAAGTTCAATCCCCTGGTGAGAACAAGTAAAACAGAAGCAAGGAAAGTCTTTAATACACCCTTAACACAAGTCCTGTTTGATTTTCAAAAGCCTTGACAAAAAGAAGACTGCACCACCTCTTCTTGTCCCAGTTTTCCCCAAAGCATAACAGATTTTAAGAACTACATCAAATCTTTGGTACGAACTAGTTTCATCTTTTTCAGTAAAGTCACTGGCAGAAGGACACAGACCACTTCTCACTAATTTTAAGACTGTAGCATCTTCTTGGCCCCTCATCTCACCCTCTTTCTGCCAGAGCTGAGCTTGTCTAGCCTTTGTAGAACACATTTTCCAGACACACATGGTCTCTGTTGATGACGCTTTCCAAACTCTTCCTAAGCCTTGACGTACCATTTCTGCCAATGAGACATTTCCATTTATCTTTCTTAAAGGGGTTGTGGCCCAAACGGAATACTTTATTGTCTTAATTTAAGCTTCACCAGTACAAAAAGTTAAATAACTTTAACAGTACTACATCTCACTACTTATCTCAATGCCCTGTAGCCCTCAGATCTGCTTCCGTGATGCTACTGCCAAGTTGACTTCACCTATCTGCATTATGGGATCTCCTTCCTGAAAAAACTCTCTCGTACTCGAATACAGACATCGAATACATCAAAAACCTCTTGTTCTCCAAAATACTGCATCAAAACTAAGGCCTGAAACCCCTACTGCATCTCTTTCAGACCTTGTGCTAATTCTGTTGATAAAAGACATCAATGACAACTCCAAGTACAAAGGTGCCCCAGCACCACTTAAGCTGACTTCCCAGTCTGATGGCGACTCACTTGGTGAGAATAATTACCCAGAATTGCTATCTCTAGACCCGGTCCCTTTGGCTCAACTGTTCTCAAGCACTTCAAATGCATAAATAGTTTTTCTAAGAGCAGCCCTACTGGGTCAGACGGCAGGTCTGTTGTCTCCAGTATGCTGCCTGCAGTAGTCAATACCTGAAATTAATATAAAAGTTTGGTAACTACTTCACAGTACTTTCCCAGAATATTCCACATTCCACGTGCAGCTCAGTGGCTCCCTGAGCTACAGGAAGCACTCTTTACAACTCAGCCTTAGTGGATTTTTCTTCCATTAACTTGTCCAGCTGCTTTTTGAGTCCCTGTAAACTTCCAATATCCACACGCTTCAGAAAGGATTTTCAAAGCTTAACTAACTACACATTGGGTCGAAACTACAACACCCCCCCTTTTGTTCATTTTGGACCTGCCACCTTAACCTCGCACTTCCACATTTTGTACTGAAAGTGACAACAAAAAGTTAGCCCCTACTCAACTCTGCCACATCACTCCTGAGACCGTCAAAATTTCTAAAACCTCAAAGCATTCGTCAGACCAGTGTTATCAAATACCAAGAGAATCCAAAGGTTAGACTGGGTCACAAAGCCTTCTCCGCCTCTGCAGACCAGGCAAAAAGAAGCACTACTTCACCTTGCTTATGACAACATCACGGTTCATGGGTCAAAATACTGACCCAGTATCAAAACAAAGGCGCATGGCGATGCCGGATCCTGAAGGACACAGTACTTAGTGCAGATTATACATGAACACCCACTCGGGCTAGAAATATGGGGGTGGGGAAATTAGTTCAACTTACAATTTCTGCAAGCTAATACTGACATGCTTGTAATTCAGAAAGCTATTAAGCCTCGCAGCAAATTTTACTGCCTTTAATGTTCACACTGCTGGCTTTACAGTTTCATGAGCAAAGGCATAACTGTACCACCGCTAAACAGTTTATTAACTTGTACGCATTAAAAACACATCCACTAGAAACAGTCAGGCTAAATCCTAATTTCTACGTTAGTAAAAACAACATTGCAAAGGTTTCTCACTTGTGCTCTGACAATTCTGATACTTACTCTCCCACTTCAGCAACACTCTGATCTTTCTTTTGTAGTTACTTTATAAACCCTACACCGCACAGTTAATTTGTCCATTAGCGCAGTTTTATGGCATTTAAACAAATACTGCAAGACATTTGCTTATAATTTTAAATCTGCACAAGGATAATTTTAATCATTAAATCATTTCTGTTGTTATTAGGCTTTTTTCCCCCCGTAACATTCCTCTCCATCTTGAAAAGAAAAATTGCAGGTGACCTTTAAGTCAGGAGTTCATCTCTACCCTGTTAATTTGTCACGTCCGCAACAGAAGGAAGACTCGGCCCCGTGGCCAACCTTTGTACTCCAACAGCTGCGAACCCAGTTCAGAGGCCGCTGCGCAGCCCGGCGATGCCAACCGGGCTGCAAGAAACCAGATTGCCTCACCGGTCTCTTCCTTCCCACAGTGGGACAGGGCGCACGGCACAACACGCTGCTTCTCTCCACGTTCCTAGAAAAGGGCTGACCATCAGCAATCTTTAGATGAGACAACAGGTAACAACCACCCACTCGTGCAACCTGTAAGCTGTTCATTTAGCTATCTCAACCTTACGGGCCTCTGGCGGCGTTCAGATCTACTCGCTTGGAACCGGAGGGCTGAGTCTCAGGCAAGCATCGACAATAAATAGACGGCACAGCAAGCTCAACGATAAATAGATACACTGCCTTGCAAGTTGCATTCAAGCGGCAGCCCATCAGGAGGGCGAACCTTTTGAAGTCTTCCTACCCAGTAACGAGGGCAAGTTACAGGAACGGCGTGTGAGTTTTTGGGAGCGCAAGATGCTCAGGCAGGCTGCTCTCCAAGGACGCAGCCTGCGAAAGTACTTCAGCGAGGAAACGCTCCAAGGAGAGGACGTTTTCCAACTGCACTACCGCTCCTCCTGCGTCCGGCCGGTCGAGGCCACAAAAAAATTCCTTTTTGGAGACACGGAGAACCCAACCGGCACCGAAACGTTTTTGAAACAAGGAGAGGAGCTCGGCTGCAACTCGATGGGGGGGGGAGGGCGCATTTCACAGGGGACGATGCTAAAATAAAAGAAAACATCGGGAAGACAAGACATTCCCACGGCGGTTCACGTCGCGGTAACGCGTTTCCCTCGTTACCGAGGCGAGAAAAAGGTGAGCGCTACCGGCCGCGACAGCCGCCCCCCCCAACCCCGTCCTCCTCTCCCCGCACCGCTCGCCCCCGGCCCCCCTTAAGGCAGCCACCGCCGCTGCAGCCCGCGTCGGCTACCGGAGGACACCCTGCCCTCGCCCAGCCGCCCCGCCGGGCCAGACGCTCGCACCTGCCGGCGGGACGGG
>VZSF01009049.1:31336-132002 GCA_013398295.1 Chionis minor | reverse complement strand
TGAGCGGGAGCGCGGGCCCGCCGGCCGCCGCCCCGGCCCCGCGGCCTGCGCCCGCCCGCACGGAGGTGCGGTTCAGGGGGCTGGTTTGCGGAGGCGCCTTGCGGGGGGGGGGCTGGCTGCTGGGGGAGAAGGGGAGTTTCCCTTTTATTCCTTTTTTTTTTTTAATGCAGTTACGTATAGGGCCAGGTTTGGGGTTATCTTTGTTACAATTAGCCCTCATGACCCCTTAAAGAGAGGCACAGAGCAGGAGACCTTGGAAGTCAGAGATGGTTTAGCCCCCGTCCCATCCTGGGGCCCAGGCCCTGTGGTGTCCCTGCCCTCATGCTCCATCCCCGGACACCCACCCTGGCGGCCTTCACACCCGCGGCCATGGCCATGCCTGCTGCTCAATGGCAGAACCTCCTGTCCCTCCTCCTGTCCCCCATGACTCCGGCGAGGCAGCCCAGCTGACACGGGCCTGCCTTCCCACCCTTCAGCTCAGCCTCCGTGGCGGCTCATGGTGGGATTTCCCTGGCACCTGCCTCCCTCCCCACGGTGATTCGCCCCGGCGGCTGGCGCGCTGCTGCGGCTCGGGGCGCTGGTTTGGGCAGGGTCCTCCAAGCAGGACGCCGGGGAGAGCGGCCCCGCCGGCCGGCATTGCGTCACGCTCCGCCATGGTGTTACCCACCGACGGCAGCCACAGCCGCCCCTCCCGGACCAGCCCTGCTGGAGCGTTGCCTCGCCTCCCCCTCCCTCGGCTTTACAAGCCCTCACGCCTGGCGTCGCCCGCTGGCTGTGTCGTCATTCCCATAAAGGCTTCGCTCATCTTCACGTGGTTCTTCCCGAGTGGCATGGTGACCTCGACTGTAGTGGGTGAAACCTCTTTGCTCTCCATGTGATGGCTGTAAAATTATTGTGTATTTTGCCAATGGAGGGAAACAAACCAGTTCATACTTCAAAATCTCTTGTGTTCTCCTTACTCTTGCAGCCCTACCTACCTCCTTCCTGTCCTTTCACTGCTTGGACAACACCAGGGACACTGTGAGTACAGCTGCTAGCTAATAAATAAACAAAATGTTTTCTTCCAGCCATATCATCCCCCCATAGATACAACAGTCATAACGATGCCTTGGCCTCTTTTAGGAGATAAAGAGAAACCCCGGGGGTGGGGGTCTCTAGGGAAAGGGTTCTGTCAAGGGTCAGTGTGGATGTACACGTGGAAGGGAAAATGGGAGTACACAAACCGCCTGAGTAATCCTGCGTCCCAGGCAGAGCACGGGTTGGAGTTAAATCCCGTGTTCAGGTTAACATTCCTCCAACTCATGAAATGTGCTGTGAGCTTGTTTGGGTTTTTAAAATGTTCCACATGCCTGCAAAGCGGCAAGGTGAATTTGACAGTTGCATCTTCGCTTGACATAATTCAGGAATGTTTAACAATTTGGGCAAATCAAAATATTGTAGAGCCAGAGACTGGGACTTTACCTTTGGCATTACCTTTCAGGGCAGTACTTTGTATGTTTAGCCCTACTTCTGTTTGTAAAAGACAGATATGGATAATTATTATCTGGGGAAAAAAAATGACTGGACAATTAAATTAAAAATGTCAATTTGCTGACTGGATTAAAGCCCCTCTGTTAGTGAAGCAGGATACAATGTCAGGAAATGGTCAACAAAGTATTTTGAGTGTAAACAAGCTGGTCGTTTCCACAGTGCTGCGGAAGCCAGGCAGCGCTAAGCACTATCTCACCATCTCGTGTGCCGCTCCCTCATCAGAAGGAGCGCGTCTCTACTCTCTCCCCTCTCTTCTCCATGGGAAATCTAAAAATAACCTGAGACACAGCAGCGTCTGTTCTGTAAATCTTCTGGGAAAATACAGGAAAACTCACACACAGATCTGAGTACAAGAACTTCAACCTAAGCAAAGGCGGAGGGAAACAAGATGGAAAGAGAAAACCGGGGAAAATGTAATTTATTCTACCCCTTGCCTGTATATAAGGAGGCAGGCAAGAAGCATTTCCAGTTTCATTCCTGAATTGACCAACCCCTCTAATTTCAGGCTAACCGAGACTTTTCAGAACCCCAGGAACAGCGTGGCTAGGTTGGAGACGCCAACCAATTATTTTTGCTTAATAGCTGTATAAGGGACAGACACAGTTTGAGGCCGGGAAGGAGAGCAGAGTGATTTTAGCATCACCCAGTTCTTCCCACACCTCAACACGTCACACGAAGGAAGCGGCAGCAGAGGAGCATCCATTCACAGTTGCTACGGGCAGATGAAGTTTGGTGGCATAGCTTTCACCCTGGGGCAGGTTCGCACTGCACCTCTGACCGCGAGGGTCTGTTGTGATGAATGAGAAGATCACAAAGGAGAAATATATATTAGTGCCATCTTAAAATGGAATATACTGGGCAGCCTACCAGGAATCCTGCAAGCATATCAAAGGCAGAAAAATCACCGAGACAAGGCAGCACGATGTTTTAACAGGGCTATCGATGCTCACAAGTGCCTCTGCTGCAAAGAACTAACGATATTATTGCGGCCTTCCAGTACCTAAAGGGGGCCTACAGGAGAGCAGGGGAAGGACTTTTTACTAGGGCATGTAGTGATAGGATGAGGGGGAATGGCTTTAAACTGGAAGAGGGCAGGTTTAGATTAAACATTAGGAAGAAATTGTTTACTCTGAGGGTGGTGAGGCACTGGTTGGGAACAGGTTGCCCAGAGAGGTTGTTGAGGCCCCGTCCCTGGAGGTGTTCAAGGCCAGGCTGGATGTGGCCCTGGGCAACCTGGTCTAGTGGGAGGTGTCCCTGCCTATGGCAGGGGGGTTGGACCTCGACGATCTGCAAGGTCCCTTCCAACCTAAACCATCTATGATTCTATGATATTCAGGATGTCCGCGGTGTCTTCATTCACCCAGATGAACTAGTGATAATTCATCTGTACCTATCCAATATCTAAAATTGAATATTTAAGTATGAATTCAGGTTGTTACAGATTATAGTACCTACTTCCTGTCCTCAAAATTGCCACATATTTTTAAAAGATGTATACATTAATTGTATGAGCCACCATATTTTGTCAGAGCTCATGAACGGTAGTTTGGAAGGATGAGCAGATAAAGGACCCCAGCTGACTTCTCAGAAAACCCGGGGAGGATGTTGTATATGTTTTTGTTTCGAAGAATATTGTACAATGTCCTGGCTGTTTAAATTTCTGTGAAAATTAGTTCTTATTTATAATTCAGTTGAACAAGATTTCGACCATTCCATGTAAATACAAAAAAGGTAAAGGCTCTCACACTTGCATGGCTAGAAATTTCACTCATGAGATGGCTGTTCTCAAGTGGTTAGTATCGTGAGTGTTAAGTTTCTCTCCCCCACCACTTTATTACGAAAAATTAAATCAAAAAATCAGGTTTGGCATTGGCTACAAGCCTTTACCATATCCATTTCTTCAGAGAGAAAACTTGTGTTTAAACCATGTTGGTATTAGCTGGGTTTCCCTGTGGATCACACGCAGCTACAACTGTCTTACACGTTGCACATAATGAGTAGATTTCTGCCAGTAAAAATGTCCATGGGCACTGACTTAAGTCACAGCCAGTGACTTGATGAGGCCAGAAGTTCATTTACTTTACATTGCTTTGTTGGCATATATATATGAATATATATGAATGTGATGTAATTACACTGTATCTGTGTAATGTGGTTGTGTTAAAATACCTCCCAGCTTGTCAGCATCAACTCTGGGAGTTTCCTGACTGTTAAGCATTTCAGTTTAGTGGCTTGATACTCCCCTAAAATGATTTTATAGTTTTGCAATTCATTTCTGGAAAAAAACTAAACCTAAACTCACTGGTTTTAAAACTGTTTTGGACTTACCCATGCAGGGTCTCCCAGTGTAGCTCTTGTAGCTGCCAACATAGTTCTTCCAGCACAATTTACCTCTTATTTGTCTGGATAAAGAATGGCTTGCTCATATGTTTGCAAAGGAACAGTTCTAACTGGCTCAAGGTTTAGCGCTTATGTTCAGAGACAGAGAAAGAACAAGAAAGTTTCCTGGGATTTTTAGCAGTAGTATGCTTACCAGCTCCAAGATGACGTTCCTTTCAGGATCAACCTTTGGTTTCTTTCCAATGTTGCTTACTCTAGATAAGTGCCATTCGTTTCCTTATCATGTAAATTATTTACTGGAAATTGGTGTGTAAGTCTTATTTTATCTGTTCCCTTTCACTTAGTGTTATGTGCACATACATAATTCTCTGATTTTGGCAGCTGTTAAGCGATCCTTTTTTTTTCCTCTTTCTTCCCAGTAGACTTTATGTGAACCCCTATTTCGACTACACCTAATTTTTTTTAATATTCTGACTTTTCTACAGGCCTTTTGTATTGCAACTGCTTCGTTCAAGTTACAAAAAAATTAGACATTATGTTTTAAGGCAAAAGCTGCTATTTAAAGTCTTCCTGTTTCATTTCAATTGGTAAGTAGTTTTTTCTTGTGTGTTATCAGGCAGCCTGTTGGTAAAGGAATGTTGACGGTTTTGCATTGCCAGCCCTAGCAGCATGTGACCAATTTCTGAAGCTCTGTTTTTTTGACTGGCAGTCAGTCTCTTGGACTGGCCCCATTTCTCTATTTCCTCTTCTTAAAGGATAATTCAATTACACAAATAGATTATTTTGAATTGTGGGTTACTCCAGAGAAATAAGCTTGCAGAAATAATAGCATGAAAGGAGGAATACCTGACTTGTCAACTTGTAATCCTTCTGAATTCTGTTGCTTTTCATTTTACTTTTGTGAGCAGATTCGTTCTATAAACCCAAATGGTGAGGACAGGAAAATGAGATTACAGTACCCCAGAGCAGCTGGAAGATATTCCAGGAGTCATCCCAGTACTTGAGGACAGATGGATTCCATTCCTGGTGTAACACGCCCCATGTCTCTGGGGAGAGGATTTGCTTTTGTTTTTGCTGGAGCTTCTCTCTGGCAAAGATATCACGGGCCCACTCTCATGCATATTAAAAGTAGTCTCAAAACCCACTGGTTTAGCTGTTTCATCGGGAGGACAGGGAGGAGCTGTACTATAGAAATGAGAAGCCAGTAAAAGCCGCACAGATAACACACAATAGTAATCACCATAGGTTTTTTAATTTTTGCTTTCCCCTTTCCCCCTCTGTAATCACCTGTGTGGATTTCCTTTTTGGTGATGAACAACAATTGTTGATAAAATAACTGCAGACTTATCTGAAAAATGAAAGCAGTCCGCAGGAAATACGTAACCTATAGATGCCTGCGTAACAGCATAGGGCTGTTCTTCCTGCATGGAGCTGAAGCTATTCACCTGTAGTTAAATGAACTTTAGTACAGATTAGGTAGGTCACAGTACTGATACCTTCTCACACTTCTTTGAGAAGTAGAGATATTTTTAGTGAATTCTGTGAGGATATTAACTGATTTTTAAATCTTTCTGTAAAGGCTGCTGCTTATCTAGCATGCTTTCAAATGATTGCATCCTGTTAAACATACTGCAAGGACTTTTCTTCCATTTCGGACATTTCATTTTAGGCAGGTTTAGCTTTTGCTTTTGAGCCAGTTTTGAGAGAGAAAAATTGAATAGGAATGAGTGATCCACTTGAAATTCTAACATACCTTTGGGCAGGGACCAGAGGAGGTCTAGCAGTAATCAAATTCACAGAATAAGGGGGTCCAGCTGTGCCTGTCCTATTCTTCACGTTGATGAAAGAAGCAAGAAAAATATGTATAGTCTGAATTAAAAGGCAGCATGAGGAACGTGCTGCTAGGCTGAAAAGGAAGATTGCTAATGCTGCTAAGACAACAATGACATTCTGCAAAGCTCTTGCAGGCAGGTCTCTCCTGTATAGCCCTCACATATCACTGTGGGGTTATTATACAGAACAGAGACAGTTTAATTTCCAGTGCTGGTTGAATAAATTCCCTCTCAAAGATGTAGATTCTGTCATTGCTATCCATCTGGGCAAACCACTCAAAGAGTCTGCCTGGGGACCATCGCTGCATTAAGGAAAACTAATACTTTGCCAGAAGAGTAGGCTGCCAAAGTGGCATCTCTCTCTATTCCTTTGCAGTGTGCACTTACACATGCACTCAAATGCTATCGAAAGCACAGACGGACTAGACTTGCCTCCCCGTACCCCACAAGCTACCTTACCTTACACCTCACCCCGAGTGCTTTTCTGCTGGTGAACAGCCCTTGAGCTGGGTTTTACACCCACCCTTAAATTCCACCACCAGCTCTTCAACTCCTTGTGGTAGACCTTTTAGTACGAGATAAGGCAGTCCTCAATGAGAAGTTAAATACCGGCTGCAGCATGATGTTCTCTCCTGGCACGTTTATTTGGCCCAGGGAGTGCCAAATTGTCCAGTTCTGACTCAGTTACTAAATCTGCTAATAATCTGAATCATTTATCTGTTCACAGAGAATTCTAGTAATGGGAACCAGGTGGGAACGACTAAAGATAGCCTGTTAGTTTAGTTAATTCCTTGTGAAACCATGTATCTGAAACAGATGCAGAATGACATCTCAAGTGAGGACATCCAATGCAAATACTAGTAAGTGGGCGGGTGGGGGGAAGGTTGGCTGCTACAGCAGCTCTTCTCAGTGTGGTCAGCTTCTCAGACAAATGAGGATGAACTTTGTGGATAAAAATAGGTTTGAAATCAAACAAATTCCATTTCCCCAGACTCGGGGGATTTCTGACTAAGGCTGATGATCACAGTAATTTACTGCCACACTGGCTGAAAAATGAGAGGACTGTAGGAACAGAGTTTGGTATAGCAGCTGACTACATAGGAACACAAACTGAAGCTTGTCATATGAGAAAAAAGCAGAAGTAATTAATAAATCACGCAAGTTAATATACTTGACAGGTTCTACTTTAAAGCACATCTAACCTTGTATATTTCCCCAGAGTAGCTGCATTAAGTCTTACTCAGTTCTAAAGGTAAGGTCACTGATTCCTGGAGCCAGTAGTTATGACGCTTTCTAACCATTTATAAATACTTTTTACAAGACACTGAAGTTGCCGATGTAATTAATTTTTAAAGTTATTAATTGAAAGACTTCTCTGCTGAACAGAAAGAATACACAAGTTATTCTAGAAAAATAGCAGGTATCAAAAATTGCTGCGTTTTGCTTTCAGTTGCTTATAACACCGTCACTAACTTTCAGCTGCTCAGTTTGAAATTTTCCAAACTAGGTATTTGCTGCAGATTGAACGCTAGCTAAAACGGTGCTGCTCACAATGATGTTCAAGAAAAGGAACGCTGATTAAGCGTCGCGAGAAAGTTTCCTACAGACTTGTAGCACAGATTTAAATTTGGCAAGCAATTTGTCTGTATGCCAGGGACGCGCCTTTTGCCGTTAGTCTTGCACCGCAAGCAAATTTAGCCAGGCTGTGAACTTCTGGTGGGAGAAAGAGCCCAGCTCCGTCTTATTTGCGTCCCCTCTTTAGGTCCCCCTAAGCCTTCTCTTCTCTGGGCTGAACAGTCCCAGCTCTCTCAGCCTTTCCTTGCGAGAGAGATGCTCCAGTCCCTTCATCGTCTTTGCGGCCCTTCGCTGAACCCAGTATTCACCCCTGGGATGCACCGCTAGTTACTGGCCTCCAACTAGACATTACACCACTGATCACCACCTCCCAGGCCCAGTCGCTCAGCCATTATTCAGTCCACCTCACTGCCTGCTCATCCAACCCATACTTCCATCAGCTTCTCTGCTGATGAAGCTCCTTTGGCAGCACAGGATCGTGGGGGAAAAAGAGCTGTGGCCGTTTATCTAGAGTGTAAATTGAAGAATGGAGCTTAGAGAAATGATAAAAACATTAACTGATGTAGAGCCCATGGGACTGGGAGAAAAACCAGTGCAGAAAGGGTGTCACCTGGGGTTTGGAAGGAAGGGAAACCACAACGGACAAGTGGCCCTGTGGAAAAATCTGTAACCACTAGAACAAGTTCTCCCTAGAACAAAACTAAGATCGAAGTGCATCAGTGTTGTTCTGCTGTCAGCAAGCAACCAGAAAAGTCACTGGGATTGGTGCACCGTGTTTTCATCCAGGTGAGCAAGAAAATTACAACATACTATGACTGCTTACAGAGTAGCAAAAATCAGCATTGTGGAATTGGTTCTATGAGTGACCATCATATACCGACAATAGAAGTCAGAAAAACCCAAATGTGCAAAATACACATTAAGCAAAACAGTTACAAACACAAGCACTAACAAGAACCATCAAAAACTAATTAAATTGTCCAAGGAACCTTAATTCAGTCCACTTGCATGTACAATCTTATATGTAATCACATGTAACGTTTTCTCCAGATACCACTTCTCCCAATGGATCCTCAGGCTAGTGTTTAGGGAACTTAAAATTTCACAGTAAAGACAACTATGAGCTGTAGGATTCCTGTTGTTCCATGAAAAGCTCATTGTTAAACCAACTAAATAGTGCCTTTCAGACCCGTTGCTACAGGAATATTATTACTACTTAAAAGTATTTTCCAGTGGTCATTAGTTATGTTCCTATTTTCAGGTGCCCAATGCTTATGGTCAGATTTGCAGGAGTACTTGCCAAACCAAGGAAGTCCAACGACAGTTCAATACAAGTACTGTAGAAAGCACTTGCCTGTGCGCAAAGATCAGAGCAAAAATCGGACAACAGAATTTAAACACTCACATCAACACTGGCTTCTGATAATCTCAAGTCAATAAAGTTTCAATCTAGGCAAACAGTCCTCCTAACCACAAAATGGGTTTCTCTCTTCAAGTAGCTAAGTAAAGAGCAAGCATCTTTTTAAGCTTACTTTTCAATACCCACAAGTGAGAGTAGCTAGAGTGTGAATTTCAGCAGTTTAGAGTAGCTTAGTTTGGCTAAACAAAAATGCTTTTAATCTCTTTCCCTGAACTTCAGCACTCAATTTGCAAAATGGAAATAATGACGTCGAGCAACTCTGACTGTGGAGAAGATAAAGTGTGAAGCAAAGTTCACCTTGTCTAGCTCCTAACTGGACTGAAAAATTTAATGTCTAAATAAAAACATTTGAATTAGATAATGTCTCTATGACAAAGAACGTCCTTTAACTCAGAGAGCTTACAGACAATTTTACGCAGACGACTGAGACACAGGGTACAAGTTAGATACTGAAATCAGGCTGACTACGCTGCATCCAAATGCATCAACTTTATATGAAAGACTGAGAATAATTGAGAGTAGCATGAAAAGCTCACAAAAATGACTGCACAGTAAGGGGTAAAGCAATTCAGGGAACGCTGCTTTTGCAAAACAAAGGTCTGGCTTCCCTGGGGGGAAAAAAAGCGGTATCGTTTTCTAATTAAATATTATATCATAAACTGTCCATACAAACACGGTCAACACATTAATCCAGACACTTGTTAAAAAAGCCTTCTTGATTCTGGAATCTAAACGTTCATTTGCAGTGGAAGAAGTCAGTGCAAATTTTGTTGGAAGTCTGGAAATTTCAGTGGTCTTGCAGGACGGGAGGAAGCTGTGCAACTTCTCACGGCCTTTTCCTGCCCTTTTGTAACACGGACAGATATTATTACAATACTGTTTACAAAGCATTTAGCTTTCAGAACCAAAGAACATTTAAGAAACATATTCCATTTGTTTGCATTCCAGCACAACTTATGTCCTATTTAGTTTCATTTTCTGTGAGAAACACATCATGCTTTTAATAGCGCTATTTTGGGGTTAACCTGGTTTTCTTGTATTACAGAACCCCCGCACTATCCAGCATATTACTCATGTACAGCTTGAAATAAATTTCCAGGCCTGAAGCTACAGAATTATGAAGTTCTCTAGAGCTAAAATAATCACTCTGTTTTCAGCCTGCTGCCTAGTGAACTCATCCTAGAGCTTGGAATTCCCAACCAATTATTTCTGGAGCGTTCCTACAATTGATGTTCTGGGCTCGGTCCAATATTATACTAACGTCCCTATCCAGGCTACCACTGCACTCCATCTTACGTACACGTAAAGATAAAGGAAACAACGTTAGTTTCCCAAAACACGAGTCAGGAAGGACAAACCTCATGTAAACAGGCACTGTCAGAGACCTTGATTTAAAAACTGATTTAAAAATTTGGAGAACAATGCGGGTAGAAGTTTGTGTAACAGTTCACAAACTAGTGTGGTGAGTTGGCATCAGTGTATTTCGTTATATTTATATATTTTTTATATATATATATATTTAGTTGACATCAGCATATGTGCAAAAGTAAACTAACTTCCTAAACTCAGAAATATGGTTAAACAGATCCAATTTTGTGTAAATAGTTGATAAATTTCACTAAGCTAAACCACTGGAGGAATGTAACAACGTTTTAATTTCTGGGTCAAAGACCAGAGTCTAAACATCCTCTGAACCCAAGAGGCTCCGACTGGGCAGAGCAGGGTGCTTTTCCCTTAAGTGGACTCCTCACAGCTTACAGGGGAAGAAAATACTCAGCTGAAACAAACTGGTCTGGCACCCATTAACCTTAAAGGTATTCAGTCAGCTTACAGTAAAAGAGAATCTGGTCCCAAAGATGGAATTTGTAAATACCATCTCAATCTATGGTATCTTGCAAATGGACATATACACTGTGTATTTGCCTATCCCATTAAAATAAACCATCTACTTATAAAAGTACATCCAGCTTTTTCATTGCTGTGGGTTTTTTCCTCATATACAAGAGTTTTTATTTAAAAAATAGTAACGGTCTTCTTTCCTCCCTCTCCTGAATTACTTACCATTATATACTGCTGATGATTGTTTTGGGTAAAGTCATACCCCAAAGAACTCCAGAGATATTCTGATCACAAAACTCAACAAAATAAGGAGGGATGAAGAAAAGGGGGAGGGGAAGGGAAAGCAGACAAGTCTCTTTCTCATTTACTAGAATTTGGTTGCTTTTTAATCCATATAACCCTCTGCTCATACATATTCATACATGAATGTAGCTCATGTATCTTTTCAAGCATTGTGCGTCACAAATAGCACTGTTTACCATCCCCTCCTCCCCAACAAATCAACTATGAGCCTTGCAGTAAAAAGCAAAAAATATAAAACAGAAAACCTCAAACCACCAAAAATAAACAGGAAGAGGAAAAAAAAACCTCCCCAAAAAACCTAGGCAAAGAAACAGCCTGGTCGTTTGAATCTGAGTTGCAGCTACCAGTTACTCGCGCAACTGAATGAAGAATCCTAAGGTACAGCGTACATTACCAAGTTTCCTTTTGTAACCACATGTTTGCATGAGTCCACATGCAAATTTGTTCAAAGCAAGCAAAATGTAGCTTGGCAGAAAACTACAACAGACCACAACAGAGACAGTCACTTTCCAGATTACATCTTCACTTAACCAGACTGGAGCCTACAAAACAGACATCTTTCATCACAGCTTTGAGCAGGCATGATTGAGTTAAGCAGAAGGGATTTGGTTTAAAAATGTGGTGGTGAAAGATTAGTAAAATGGCTGTTACCTCACTATTACTGTTTCAAAGTTGTAGTTTGTAACATCAGCTCCCCTTTGATTTCCGGAATCAGATGGAAAGAGTCAAAAGACTTGGGGAGCTGAAGTATCTTTGTGAACCCAAGTCACTGCACAGAGGTTCTTTAGGGATACTGAGTAGGTAGAATTTAACAAAGACTTACAAAAAGTGCCATACCAAAATGAAATAAAATCTTTTAGCCGGACTCCACCACCTCTCACCATTGTGGCCCCAAGGATGACTCCGAAGAACAAGCAGCTTTATAGCTGCCTCCTCCTGTTCACATGCTAAAATGCAAGCACCATGTTAGCAACAGAGAGCAATGTAAAGCTTTAACCTGTGACTGAAATACATTCTAGTTAAAAATCTGAGTAAAAAAAATGACATTGGATTGGTGAACTAAGGAAACAGCTTGATTTTTTCCTCAGAGAAGCCTAGAAGTTCAATTTCCAGAAGAGCTATGTTAATAGGAATTAGAAATCATACTTGCAAAAGCTTCTTGTTCTGCTTTCTTCATCTGCTGTGCAACACATAAATAATTATTAAAAAAATCAACAGCATGTTTTTCTCATTATGGTGTAAAGTTTGCTTGATTTTTCAACTCTTTCTTTACTGAATTTTTGGAAGTTAGATTCTTCCAAGACGAGAATGTGGTACAACCTCAAAAATCAACACCACGGTTCTTCTGATTAAGTCTCTGGTCATTAAAGAGTGTACTCTGTTTCTTAAGCAAGAAAAATAGGACTGTCACTAGAGGCTGCTTAGATGTCTCTTCTGCTTTTGCAGCTACCCTGCAAACGTGCACCAGAAGTACATGCATTTTTTATGCTAAGTAAGCTAAAACTTTTATAAGAATTCTTAACTGTTATTCTATCCGATGTGAAAAACAATACAGACAGATACATTTAATTAGGCAGCCATCTGATACCTTACACTGTAGAATGCACTCACGCTACTCTTAAAGCATTTCTAATCTTAAATCTTATAAAGGAATATACAACTTATACTTCCCTCAGAGTGCGTGTGTTGTCATATAATTATTAAATAAGCAGATCTAGTCCCCACCCCACTAACTTCCACTGAATAAATCTGATTCAGAAGACTCACTTGTTAGATTGCAAAACACAGGTAGCTGCCCATTATGTTACGAACAAATGCCTAACAAGCACATGCAGCAGTGAGCTTTGTAAACCAAGTCAGTAAGTTTTTAAATAACTCATTCTTAATTCTGTGGTTTTTTTCTGTTAACATCACATTTTATTAAAAAAATAAGTTTCCTATATTTAACATGTATATTAGCTTGCTGTATATGACTGAAGATCTCAAGACCTTTAACATTAAATGATAATAAATCAAACACTTTCTTCACAGCTTTGAAAAAGGGGAGGGAGGAAGAAGGGGAGGACAGGAAAGAGGAAGGAAAAGGAGGAAGCACCAGGCCATTCCTAGCAAGAGAACGAAATAGTTCTACAGCATCAAATTATGAACCTGCATCACAAATGTTAGAAAAAGGAAAACTAACTATTATATTGATCAAATTTGGATATATTCCATATAATTAGAACATACCATTGTGAAAGACTAGACTGGGACGGAATACATTCTATTTGCAATTGTCTCTTCTCTGTATTTCCAAGAAATTCTTTTCCTTCCGTCTCTACAAACCACCACTAATTTACTTGCATTTGTATGTTTTTCTGTTCCAGTATGTCAGTTGCACTGAAGACCCTGCAGGGAAACAGTCTGAATCTCTTTTATCACAGATTTTTCCCAACAACAGCAAGAATACTGGCTAAATTTGATGGAGGAAACAACTCGGAGGTGTGCACATTACGTATTTAACTTGTAGTCCAGAAGATTTCCCCCACAAGAAACCTATGTAGGAGCCATCTCTAACATAATATATATAGGTGGTGCTTACATATTCTCCACGGGGCCCAGGGTCTAGGCAAGAAGAAAGAGATGAGGGAATGAACAACTCCCCTAAATCCCACGGGTTATCTGTGCGAAAGATTAGCAGCCCATGGTCGTATTGCTCTATGTGCAATCAATCACTCTGCCTTGGTGAGTGAACCCCCTTTTCAACAGAGGGTTTCACAGAGATAGTCGTCTGTGCAGAAATGCCCCGGCAGTAACGTCATTAGCAGCTGTGTTTTCAGGGTTTAGTGAGAATGAAAACTCATGGAGAACCTGAAATACTGGGTTAGACTTGATCTTGTGTACAGAAATTGATCTCGGGGGACGCAGAGTTCAGCTAATGAATTCTCTGCTGCTTCTCTTTGGGAGAAGGGAATGACAAACTGACATTCCCAGCAGAAAAATCCGGAGAGAAAATACTATCTGTGAGGAGGGATACGAGGTCCCTCTCTTCCCCCGACAGATTCCTTCCTGGAAAGAGACAGTTTCTGGTTCCCTTCAAAGATATCTATATTAGTAGAACACTGGAGAGATATATATCTCTCCTTGCATGAACCATCTCTTACTTTCCTCATTTGAATACCAGAGCCCTTCTATAACAAGGATAAAAGGCTACGTTTGCAGTTTAAGCAACGATGGCATTTTAGGTTGCTGTAAAATCAAAATACACTGGAAATATCCAAACAAATCCCAACATTAGTCTGATGCTACCTAAAGCCAAGAACAAACAAGCAAGCAATGAACACTGGTATTTTGGTTTTTTGCATGGATATTACAAAAAATAGTAATCGTACACTTTTTTCTTTTTAAATGTTCATTACTTAGATAAAGCACATATGAATGTAACATTCAGAATTGTAACATAGAAAATGTAATGTGGGCAATCTGCTATTCCAAGTACACTTACCAAAATACAATTTTATAATGAAGAAAGTCTCAAAATACACCTGTACAACAATTGGGATCCACAAAATATGATTTAATAGTATCACTCAAGATCACTTCATTGAAACCACTTTTATAATACTGTTTGAATAGTAATCTCTGGTCAAAGAGCGTTCTCCCCCTTTTCCTAGCCCGTCCCACTAAAGCAAGTGTGGAATTTTAATTGCAATGCGTATCTTTTAAAACCCCAAATCTGAAGCAGTCCTAGTAACTATTACACTGCCTACACTTAGATACTGGGAGGATGGGAACCACCCTCTCTGAGGCCATGGTACATTGAGACACCCATATTACTGTTTGTAGCGCAAGCAGAATAATCTTGTAAAGGGCAACTAAACAGGGTCAAAATAGGAATTAATCATCTCACTACCAAATCATTCCCTAGGTGTTACTTAAGCCTGTAACATTACAACTTTACTGAAAAAGAAAAAGTTAACCATTTTATCCTATAAATATTTTCTTTATTTGCTTTATGTTTAGAAGTTGCTATTTAAGATCTATTAACAGAAATACATAACAAAAGCTCCCTAACAAGTGGAAAAAAGTAATTACAAATGCTGAAAAAGTTGGCCTCATTAACATATGTACAGACTTGCTTACTTAATACACATCTTTGTGGGAATTAAATCATTTTATGACACACATTTATACAGGCATTAAACATTCCCAAGTAACTTTGAGCAGAGAATACGCCAAATCTTTAGTCTGGGCAGACAAAAATGTATATTTCAGTTTTGATTGTGGAGCTAACATGCAACAGATACAACATTCAGTCTGAGCTGCTGTTGATAAGTTGTTCTGTTTTTTCCTGCAAAGATCTTTCCATTGAACTTGGGTCCTTTTGTCCCTTCTTTTCCTTGTTCTGCTGTTCCTGCAGCTTCAGGATTATTTTTCGTATTTCTTCTCTTTTGGTTTTCATTCTTGGGCGTGGAAACCAGTCTGTTAAGTTCATTGGTAGCTCAAAACTCAGAATGGGATTCTGAAAAGAAAAGTAATTTGTATATTAAAGTAAGGAATTATAACCTAAGAGACTGGAGAGAAGTGTAGTGGGGAAAAATACATTCCTCCTCACACCTCACTCCATCAGCATGGAACAAAATTTCTACAAGTTTTTTGGTTTGTACATGTACAATTAAGGTAGAATCAATCAAGCTTCAGTATGTTACAGAGTACCGTTCATCCAGATCACAGTTCTGGTTATAGAAGTGCCCAAATAATCTATCCAGTTTGCTACAGCTTTTATACAAAGTATTTGAGTGCATAAAAGTGTAAAATCATTCCAATTTAAAAAAAAAAAAAAATAGTGAGAAAATTATTGTCATGATACAGCACTTTTTTTTTTAAAGGATGACTAGCATCAAAATCTAGGTTGGATTGGGAATATGCTGCTACATACTCCTGTCCTTGTAAATACCTTTTAGGACCACAACCACCTAGGAAAGTCACTTTTATATTTCACCCTAAAAAACCTGGCCTATGAAAAGTCCCTGGCTACCAGCAGCCCTTTTTAAGCTTACATTTTGTTTTCTTGATAGAGGTCACTCATCCAAAGAATTAAGAGAATGATTATTATGAGATTATCTACACCACTTCTGTGACGTTGTTCAACAATTTCACCCTAACCAAACAACAGGTTTTGAAACAGTGTTTTCTCTCAAAAGAAACTCCTCCCTTTGTGTATTCTAGTTTACATCGTTAATCATAGATAATCATAAATAACCCTATCGTTAATAGGGTTATTTGAGAGCAATTACATTCATCCACTGAGCTAACAGTAACAAGGCTACTTGGGGAAAAAAAACTATGCACATTCTGCACAGGAACATGTCAATGCTTCATGTTGCACTAGCGACATTCCTCCACATATCCAAACAGAACATCAACTGAATAATACAGCAATAAAAAACCCCTGTGTTGAACTGACTTTGCTGATGAAGCTACTTAACACCAGCACAAGCAGACTTCAGAAGAATGACACCAAAGATGCAGAAAACCACGAGCAAAAAACTGAATAGGTTTTCCATCGCTTCAATTATGAAATTGGAGAAAATGCTTTTTTAAAAAAAAAAACACTAATGAGTGTGTTTAGTAACAACAGAAAGATATTTCAAATTAATCTGAACACATGCTTAACTAGGGCTTTTTGTCGTTGCTGTTCAGTTTGGGGAAGAAAAGCAGGGAATGGGCTCAGCAGCCAGCTGCGCGCGTATTGTGCTGCCTCGGAGCTTCCTTCTCGCTCTGCGAGCCCTGTCGTCGCCCACCGACGCTACCCATTTCCCCACCGAGGCGCCGGCTGCCGGTGCCGGGGCTTTCAGGACGGCGGCCGGCCGCGTCCGCCGGCGGAGCCCCGTGGAAGGCGGCCCCAGGGCGGCCCCCGGCGGCGGCGTCGGGCGCGCCCCGGCGATCCCGGCTGAGACGGGCCTTCGGCAGGTCCGAGCTGTCCCCCGTGCGCCGCAGGGACGGCGCTGCAAAACCACCTGCGGTGACCGCTGCTGGCAGGTATGCTCCTTATTACACTGCCTACCCTGCCACCTGAGTCTTGGGCTTAAAAAGCACGCATCATGATTTTAACCCGTAGTATTAAAAAGGTGGTGTTTGAAATAAATCCACCAAGAAGGAAAAAGATGTGCCTGAATAGTCCCCAGACGTCAAATGAAGCACCCCTCCCCACATTCTCCCCCTGCTCGGTTTGTACAGCTGCTGAAAAGCATGAGACACTGCAATTTTTCAAATACTTTAGCAGCCAAAATTATTACTTCCGTAGCTGTAAGACTAAGCACCACGCAGGTAGTACAGGTTTTCCTTTCCCACTAGTGTTGCTTCCGAGAATACCCTGTGATTTGCTACCTGACACATGGACATGCCATCCCTGCTCCCTGGCAGGCAAAGCTGGCGTGTGCTGCGAGACCAGGCAGGACAAGGGATTCAGCCCGCCGTCATTTCAGCAATCAACTGGCAAGCAGGAAGGGGCTAAGGTCATTAAAACTTGGTTGCTCCTCATATCCCACGTGTACAAAACAGGAAGCACTAGAAGATGGTTCTAAGCTCTCAAGGGCTCACTGGTAAAAGAGAAGCTTTTGGCTTCAATTTGCATGAATGCACTCTGCTAAAGCCTTGCTGCTCTCTGAAGCGTGAACGAGGAGAAGAAACCACCATCTTTCTCAGGAAGTGTTGGTTACGGGAGAGTTTAGGAACACTGCTCAAGTACTATCAGCTCTAAACAGAGTTAGTGTCCCATGCAGGCAACATCTCATTTGACCATTGCTTCTCCTCCAACCTAGACTTGAAGGTGCTAATGCCTCCTTCACTTGTGAATGGAGCTGTAACTTGAAGATCCAGACAGCTGAAGTAAGTAAGATTTTAACCAATTTCAATGGAATCAAGATTTGGCATGTAGCTGTAATGATTCCACTTACATATTTTAATGCAAGTTAAAAAAACCTTGTTGTATCATATTAATGAATTTATTCAGAGTCACATTTCTTCAGGAAAAAAGAACCAAGCTTTTTGTACCACATCTTTAGTTTAGAATTTGAACTCTGTTTCTTCCTGGATAATGATAAAGCATATGCACTATAAGGACACAAAGAAAGACTCTGTATTTTCTTCACATTCTCTCAGAAAATTCTACAGCTTCTGATTTCTCATACATGTGTGCAACTAATACTGATAACTAGTTTATTTTCCAAAAATAATTATTATGTATGTTAATGTACAAATTAATTTATAACGAACAATCTAACAAATAGATATAAGAGCTACACTAGAGAGCCTTTTGTTAGTGTAGTAATTGTAATAGGTCAAATTTGATTGCTGCAGGAGACCCAAAAAATAGTTGCACAAGCAGGTATACATACCTCAAAAAAGCTCTCCACATACTGCAGTATGTACACTCCACAATCACTGAAGTTGTTCTGTTGTGGCACTTTCGGGTTGGAACCTTTCATGACGTCTTTGGAAAAGCTTCTTTTGTTGCCTTTTCTGACTTCCCATTCCACCTCTAAGTATCTACGATAAAAGACCATGCACATTTAAACTTTTGTTTTCTTGCAGAATTTTGAAAAAAAACAAACCCCAACCAACCAAACACACACCAAACAAAATGAACCACACAGATTCAGACACAAATCCGAACCCCCAGATATGAAACTTACTCCCTTAGTGTTTTGACAACATTTGACCGGGAAGGGCCTCTCAGTGAGTCCATAAGCAAAATGCAGGGCCTAAGAGAGAATACAGTTTTTAAGTCCACAATATTTTACATCAGTTTGCATAACACAGTGTTACACAGCTAGCAAGATACGAAATAATTTGTGGGGTTACCTTGAACTAAACTAGATCAATACTATGAAGTTTTACCAGTGCTGCTGTAATCCCCTACTAACTGGGATGGCTAAATGCAAAGTTATCTGTAGATTTAACCATACATTAAGTACAGAGAACTTCAGAATACATTTAGAAAATAGAGTACTGTCAGACTGAGAGCATTTGGTACAGTCAAAATCTAGTTGCCTAAAATGCCCTCAGGTGTGTCATGCTCTTTTAGATGCACGGGCATCTGGGACACTGGCAAGAGACTAGAAAGTAAGGCACACAATCCATACGCATCCCTCCGGAGGACAGATGGGACAGTCCACAGCCCTGAAGAAGATACCGTTCAAGAAGTGATCCCAACTAATCAGTCTGAAATCTACCTGATAGTTACTCACAAAACACATATGTACTCTGTTTGACAGACTTCAGAAAAATAACATAGCCATAAACAAACATTTTCTAGAGAACCAAGTCTGCTTGAACACTCTCTTGCAAGCTACAGATGCTTACATCCTATACCTGATCTAGAGGATACTACCTTTGCAGTAGCTATAAACATAACAGTCATTCCAGCCACCTTATATGCAACAGCTGGATTTATAGATCAATGCTAACTCGTACCAGAGTTCAGAATCTCAGCATAAGATGTATTTTGAAGCATAAATAGGATGCCGATTACTTTTCAAAAAGCTCTGCTTTCTCTTTGCCAACAATAGCACACATGCCTTCAGACAAGGTGTCCTTTACAGAAACTGCCAACTAGTAAATTCTCCCCCTCTACTCTGCTCTCGTGAGACCCCACCTGCAATACTGTGTCCTGCTCTGGAGCCCCCAACCTAAGAAGGACATGGACCTGTTGGAGAGGGTCTCGAGGAGGGCTGTGAACATGATCAGAGGGTTAGAACATCTCTGCTATGAGGACAGGCTGAGAGAGCTGGGGTTGTTCAGCCTGGAGAAGACTCCAGGGAGACCTTATAGCAGCCTTACAGTATCTGAAAAGGCCCTACGAGAAATCTGGAGAGGGACTTTTTAAAAGGGCATGTAGTGACAGGATGAGGGTTAATGGCTTCAAGCTGGAAAAGGTTGGGTTTAGATTAGATCTCTGGAAGAAATTTTTCACTCTGAGGGCAGTGAGGCACTGGAACAGGTTGCTCAGGGAAGTTGAGAAGGCCCCATCCCTGGAAGTGTTCAAGGCCAGGTTGGATGAGGCTTTGAGCAACCTGGTCTAGTAGGAGGTGTCCTTGCCCATGGCAGGGGGGCTGGAATTAGATGATCTTTTAAGTCCCTTCCAATCTAAACCATCCTATGATTCTACAAAATTCAGACAAAGTATCTGCATGCATTCATGTATAGGTTTGTTTGCATTTATAAACTATTTTACACGTATGCAATTTTTAAGGCATAAGCATATAATCACTTGAATAATGTTTGCTTTTACTTGTACTTGTTTCAATTTCTGATAAAAGAAAGTTATTTTTTATACAGGCAATGCTCTTTAAAAAAGCACAATCCAGTACTTTGGGGGATGGGAGAGAGGGAGAAAGAAGTGAAAGCCTTTTCAAGATAATTTTCTTTTTCATATAAAAGTAATGTAAAAATATGCTAATTAAGTGCTCTTAATGACTTTTGATACTTGACTGTCCAAGATCTTATGAATTTTCATGTTTGGATTAAAATAATGTCTGGTGGAAAGTATTACGTACAGATAATCCATCATCAGAATGGGACAAATTTAGCCAAGCTATAATCAGAAGGTCATAAATATGCTTAAAACTCACAACACAGATGGGTTTTTACCCCTTCATGAAAATGTATTAAGAACAATTCATACACATTCCATATCATGTATAAATATGTAATTTTATCCTGCACCATAAAAATATATTGTGGAAGTCATTACCTTTCTAGTAACCATTGTATTAACAAGGAAATATAAAAATGGATAAATAAATTGTGAAAAAATACAAATGTAATTGTGAAGACAGCAATACTAGTAACAATATTTCTAGATTTGGAATCACGCATTTCTGTTAGACCAAAATGGAAGCAACTGTAGTCAATAATTCTTAATAAATAATTTCTGAGTTTCAAACATCAAAGAATAAATTCCAAGTTTTAAAATCCAAAACAATTAAAAAAGTAAAATTTTAAAAAAAGTAACTGAATTTAGTATTGTGGAATATTCTTATTAGACAAAAAAGAATAATGCTAAGAACAGAAAGAGTCAATGAAGAGAAACAGCTAGAACACATTTAGATAAGAAATGGAAGCAGTTGAAATTATTTCCATTTTCCTGCGCTAATTGAGTAGTGACAAAGGTTTTCTTTAGCATTAATTTAATTATTTTAAAGACTTTTTTTTTAATATAGGCTACATTTAAACAAGCTTCTACACCTTTCTGTAGGAATCAAAGTGCGCCATATCAAAGATCAGCCTTATTTGAAGAAACAATCTTCAACTGCCTACTAAAGCAGCACACAGGCTTAACAGAAACCCAAAAAGCTATTATTTCACTCATAGTGTCATTTATTAAATTTTCTGTTCACTAAAGATGTTGATAATACAAAGTATAAAATTATCTCTCAAACACTAATAACATGCTGATTAAAGTGTTTGAAGACTGATGTATGACCATTTCTCGCAATTACTGTCTTTTGAATTTCCTACTTTCATGGAATTTTCATTTTAATTGTTTTAATACTTACTGTTTGCAGATAGTAGGCTTCAGGTGCCACTGTCCCATTTCTGAATTACAGTTATCATCTACAAGGCCACCATCATCACTACTGTCTTCCTGCAGAGGCAAGATGTTTACAGGTGTTTAAAAGCTAATACGGTTTTTCCAACAGATGCAGAAGAAACTATTGCAATACTTACCATTTTTAATCAAGACCAATAACATAAGTTTAATAAAGAAATGGTAGCTTTAATCTGAAACCATTCATTGTAAAGTTCGCATTACCAACCCTTAGTCACATGGCTTCTCAAATCCATGCTGGAACGACACGGAGTGAACTGTGCTATTTATTTAATGACCGCTGAAACTAGCAAAAACCTGCAACTGACTCTTCCAAAGCTTTGCTGGCTTAGAAGAGATGCATCTCCATTATTTGGATAATCCAAATTATCGATACTTTCTCTTGCTAATGATTACTAGAAACTTGCTTGGTGGCTTCATGTATGTTATCTTCTAGATGAAATGAGACGAAATCTGCAATGAACTGAGCAGTAAAATTTGATCTTTGCTTCAGAATGCAACAACCTGGTTCTTAGGGCAAGGGAAAATAAAAGAGCCATGATATTATATATCATGGGTTGCAAAAACAGTCATGCCACAAACCTGGGAATATCCTTTGATTTCAATATTGATTGCTATGAAGGATATGGAAGTTTTGTGAACAAACCCACTAAGTTATTTTAGATAAAAGTAACCCAATGATCTATGGTTTCTTACCCTTCCGAGTTCACTATTACTGCCACAGACCATTGCGTTACAGGGAAAAGGATCTAAAAATGCAAACCCCCATATCAGCATGATTTGTGAAATTTTTGGTGAGAATTATGTACACTTTGCTAACACACAGGATCCTATGACTGAAATCCTCATGCTATGCCACAAAGATGTTCACATATTAAAAACTACTGCCTAGTTCCCAATACGCTTGTTTCTGTTGCAGCCTCAACTTCATTTTTGGCAGATGTGAAGGTGCACTCAAGCCTGTCATGGTCTACCATTTCCATTCTTGCTTTGTGTACTCTAGAAGATATCAGTGACAGCTTCAGCCCAAGTTCAGTTCTAAGCTACACTGCAACCAGGGAACTTGGCAACTTTTCCTTAAGGAACACAGCTGGCTGCGTGCCTTCTTCCCTGCTTTCATGCCATGTACTTCAGATTGGAAACACTCTACTACTCATTCTCCATCTTCAGGGAATCTAACTGCTACAAAACAGGCAGAAAGGCACTTCCACCAAGTGGGAATCACAGACTGTTTGGGCAAGCGGCATGACAGGCGAGGCGTGTTGAGTCTGTATGAAAAGCATAGTTAGGTTTCAACATAAACTGGAGCTTTTACATGTGTGCACACATATACATACTATTTGGAAGCCATTACAAATAGCTGCAGACTTTGGAAAATAATTGTTTGTTCTGGACTCAGAGGTGAAAATTAGGTAATTCCTAGACCATATATTTGATAGCCTCCAACTCTTTCTTTCGGACAACTTGGAGTCATACACCTGGAACATGAATAGGAAGGCCAATTAAGAAGAGTAAATGTGTAACTCCCAGCTTGCTCACTTTGAACCTACACTGTCAAAGCAACAGAGCTATGGAATAATGCCCTTATACCCAGCAGCGAGTCAGTAAAGGACATTTTAATGATCAGTCTTTCCACAGCTCTAGAATCTAAACATCTTCCAATCAGAACAAGAACATGACTTGATTATAAATCCACATTGTTTAAATTTGATTAGGAGAAGCACCAATGAAACAAAACAGCTGAGTAGCACCTACTTATAAATGTGTCTGTTTATGTCCAGGAAATGCAGCTGAAAGAAGAGTAACTTGTTCTTGGGTCTGGCAGATAAACGTGGGGGTGCAGGAGATGAAAGAGAGAAATGTTTTGACTTTCCACTAAAATCATTGTGTAATATTGTCACTATGCAAGAGACTCACAAAATTAAATGCAGGATCAGTACAGCAGTACCCTATTAAACAGTTTCATGAACAAATGTACAATCCTCTTCTGTTGGCTAATTTGCACATTTTTATAGGTAACCAGTGCTTTGGATTTGACACTTGTAAAGATAACTAGCTTTAGGCAATGCACATTTATAATGTGTATACATACAGCTTTTAAGCTGCCTATTTAAAATACAGCACAACAGTTCACATTTCCCAATAAAACTGCTAAATTCTTTACCTGGTTATCTTGGTCTTCAGAAAAATCTATAAGCTCATCTTCATTTAGTTTACTGCCATCAGCTGAGTCTTCACTATAGTTTAGCCTGATTTTGTGCAATCCATCTGTATCAATCACAGACAGTAGTATATTTAAACATCAAATACTACATCACCATTGAAGACCAAACTCATTTTAAATAGCTCAGATTTCCTCCAGATTGCTCACAATAACTGTGATACGGTTGACATATTTTATTCAGGCGTATGAACAAAAGTGAAAAGTTTCTTCTAAGTAACAGCAGAAACTACTCCTTATTCTGTGAAATGCCTAAAAAAAAATAAAATTCTAGAGACCTAGACTAAAATCCACCATGAAATTATCCTGTAGTTCTGTGAAGCCTTTGCAACAATATAAACTGGTACTACTACCAAAAGGAGCAGTCTCATTTGGTCCCTAATATAACCATTTACTCCCATCCCTAGCTCGTTCCTTCCACGGCACCAAACATATCCACACACAGTGGGCTAGACTGAGAAAGTTAGTCATAAGCTTATCATGTTTCAACTTGAATAATTTCCTTGATCAGATTCACTGTGCAGTTACGTGAAGACTTGTGCTGGTAAAAGGGAAAAGGCAGCTTGGGAACATGCTGTTAGGGAGGGCAGAATGCAGGACCAGCTCTCCTGGGAGCACCAGCTTAGAAATGTTTGTGAAACTTCACTGTTTGCAATATAAAAAGAGTATCTGTAAATTCAGTCCCTACCCCCTCTGCATATTTAGTCACTTGGGAAACAACATCAGAAGAAATAAAGAATAATGAATGTTATAACTATACCTGTGAAAGACAGATACAGAGAGCTACAGGCTCACTAGGTCTTACTATACTACCATGCAAAACTTCAGAACAGGTTTTGAAGGGAAAAATAACAAACTATGTGAAAATAAGTGAAAACATAACATGCCAGTAAAACCTGAAATCTTCATAAGACAGCTTTTCCTACAGAAGCGCTATATAATACACCTAAACAATCACAAAAACAAAAGCATTGGTTATGGTGTCACTGGAGGACATAGTAAAGAAAACCAGGATTTCTATAAGAATAGTAAAGGGGGCAATGAACTAGCTAATGGAAAAAACCCAAGAAGATCTGCATTTGAGAATACTTCAATAGAGAAGTTGAAACTTTGGAAAGAGGTCACCAGTGGAGTTCCACAGGGACAAACTTGGGAATTAATCTTACTCAGTATCTTTGAAAAGACCTTAGTACAAGAAGTAGGCCATATACTAATGTATCTTACTGCTCAGAGATTCAAGAAAAAGGAAAAAAAATATATCAGGAAGAATCACATCTTATGCAATAATTGAGCAATAAAAAGAGGATTATTTAAGTAATAAAAAATATTTTGGATGATTTCTTCAAAGTTATTTAGCTATCAACTCCTACAGATTTACAAGTCCAACACTGGGATTTAGTTTGAGATCAAGACAAAGTTTAGGCTCCCATGTATAGCAGGCATCTAGGGTCTCACAGCGTTAAGTGGAGACCATAATGAGAGCAGAGAGCTACTCAACTGAACAGCTACTCTGTGTCTGCTTTAGGATGAGAAGAGCAGGTCTCGGGTTTCATCGACTACACTATCAAAGCACCTGCTGTCTTTTGAGATACCCTAGGATATCCTGGACACACATACAGATTTGGCAGAGTCAAGACCCACACCCTTCTGGGGCAACAGCTGAAGGCTGGGGCAGAAAACCCAAGGCCTACATCCCCATCCTCCACCCGAAACGGAAGTTTAGATACACACTGCATCTAAATTTAGCTGCCTAAACATATGCTTAGTGTCAATCTCAAATTGAATCTCACCCTTAAACCAGGAATGTGACCTGCAAGAATGTCTGCATTAAAGCAAGGGTGCATCCCCTGCCACAGATGAGCAAGAGAGTCTAAATGTTTTAGTCAGCACCAGAATGACCATCAGCCACCGATACAATCCAGCCATAAAAAAAAAAGAAATCTAAGACTAGCAAAAATATGTCATAAAGTACCTTCCAAATAATTACAGACAAGTAACAGTAACAGCATCCAAGACACAAGACCATATCATACTGCATCAGTATCATAAACAGTAACAATCACACATAAAATGAAAAATCAATTAAAACAAGAGCAGATACACACACATACCCAGCCCTCCCCCCCGCCCCTGACTTTCTAGGACAAGTGACAATGTTACCACAAATGAATAAATTTCAATCAGAAAGCTAAAGAGTGTTTATTCCCACAAAGATGTTAAATTTGTAATGGCCTGCAGTATACAGATTAAGCCATATGATTGATAATCTTTTCAGACCTTGTACTATAAGCTGTGCAGTTACTTACTGTGTAAATTAAGTCAGTAGGAATACTATCAGTGCCTAGAGCAAGAGTTTTTGTATGACCAGATGTTTTGTAGTCTATGCCTCAAGGGGATCCAAACCTTGCAGTGAGTAGAGAAAACAGCATTTTCCTAATTCCTTCATTTGCCTTTAAAGGAATATCAGCTCCTTTGCTCACTTTGGTACAAACGCCATTCCAGATCACTGAAATCAGCCTCCACAGCAGTGATGCGTGAAAAATGCCTCTCTAAACTTAACAGGGAGGTCATGTGAGAAATTTTTATTATTATTATGTTCTTCTTGCTCTTTTCACATACCTTCTATCAGGATATTAAAGAACTTAATGGTGTTGAAGCAAAACCTGAAATGCTAGAAGACACTGGAATTGAAGTTGCTGACACAATCTTAATTCAGTTCCCCCATGCACATATGTTATAAGGCTCCCACGGTCAACTAGTATTATTTCCTTAACAATTACAGTCTTAGGTGATGCAAAGTGCTATCTACAAAATGATTTTGTGTGAAAAAAGGTCACACAACTGAAAAATTAACCTGATTTAGGAAAACAGTATTTTATCTCCAGCCCTTTGCCATAAGAGTTATGTCAAAAGCCACAAAAACATTTTATACACAACGACTATAAATCACTTATATTGCAAGCACTCTAACTACAGCCACTTACTAAATTTTCAAAGTATGAAGTTTACACAATTGCAAAAGTAGTAACAGATGTGACATCTCCAAATTTTTCATTAAAAAGTGCTTATTATTAAGTTACATACCCGTAGATTGGCTAGCAGTTGTGAATTCACCCTGTATACCATTTTTGTCCGGAGTCCTATGGTCTAGTTTATGGCATGCTGATTCCACAGTGTTAGGTTCTTCCGCATCACTGTCTATTTGATTTAGTTTTTTGAAAGTAATTTTTCCCCTACAAGGACTTCTTCTACAACATGAAGACTCACTGTCCTCTGTTTCAGTGTGTGGGTCAATTAAAGCTGTATTATACTTTTTGGTCAATGTCTTCTTTGCTGTGGACTTGGAAGGCGAGTTTTGTGCATCTAATTCATTTGGCAAAGGAGATGGCGTGTTGGTGTCTCCATCTGAAGAGGAAGATTTTATATGTGTTGTAGCATTTTCATGATAGTGGGGATTTGGTTCATACTTGGGTTTTTCTAAACCAGGAAAACAGATGACAGCCAAAAACCAGTGGGCACTGCAAAGGAAAAAATACATTAAAAACTAGCTATTACATTAATGCTCATAAACACTGAGTGCATCCACACACACACACACACAAAACCAAACCTTGCCCCCTATAGTTATCAAAGATAAATTGTAATAGCTGTTCACTCTTCCAAGAAGGTTTTACTCAAGCCTTCACAGTCTTCTCTAAAGGTAAGATCACTTCTTGCAAGTAGTCACCAACAGATTCATTAATAGGATGCAATTAGTTGAAAACAGGTGCTGTCTAAACATTTATTTCAATTTGCTCATGCCTTACACATTCTTTTCCTTCCTTGAATTAAAGCTTTTTTTTTCATTTTCTTTATCACTGCATGAATTGGAGATTGCAGAGTTCATGTTTTATGGCTATATACAGTTTTCTAGTAGTTCAGCAATAGCAACACAAGTAGTCAGATCTAACGGTATAGCTGAATTGCCTGTATTCTTCTGCCTATGAGATCCTCCAATTGTATACGATACTTCCCATTTTTAAAGAAATCTTGTCAACAGTGAATTATAAAAGGGAAGAAAAGAGTGTTGGTAATGCCATTACCATGAATCTGTTGTCCTCCTCACCCTTCACAGAACTGACATTCTAACTCTTTCAGGATCAAAAATAGTTATATCCTCCAACATAAAATAAAATAGTAGGTAAGTTTTGCCCCAGTTTCCTTCTTATGTCCTTGCCTCTTTGGACTTCACTGACTTGCCACTCAACCAGAAATGGAACAGCAGCAAATTCAGGGACTGAGGCATTGCAAGTAGGTATAGACTGACCCAATTCAGAAGTGTTCTGAAGGTTCTCTGATTTCCTACAGCAAGTAACAAAACAGAACCTAGCTATGTATGATGCAAGTGAAGCTATGTTTCAATGTGTTTTATAAGAAAGAAAAAGCAGTAGGTAAAATTGCATGTCTAACTGACATACTAAAAAATTAATTAAGATAATTATGAAGCCTAAATTCCATCAAAACTCAATGGTTGTTACAGTAAAGGGTTACTTTGAAAGCAGCATGTGAAGTATTTTGTCTTGAATGACTCACCACATCAGGCAAATGAATATACTAAGTATTGTCAAGCCCTGGAATTTGTGTGTGCTCTATTAATATAGATAATATATTCCTATAATGCGAGAGAAGCTCTCAAGTTTTCTCAAATCCTAGAATAACTTGTTTCACATACTACTTAATTCAAGACGCAAAGGAAAAGAAACTCTGAGACTGGTTCTCAACCAGACTAATTTTGCCACTGATTAAGGTTTGAGACCTCCTATAAATAGTAATGAATGCAGAACTTTCACCGGAACCAAAGAAACTGCCATACCTTTGATCCACTATTGTATCACATACAGAAAGTTCTGTTTACGAGGACTAATTACCAGCATCAAACCAGGTGGCAAATTCCTGAAAAATACCTGCAGTGCTGCAATGCTTCAAGTTGCAAACACTGGAAGAGTCCAGACAACTCAAGGCTGTATGCAAGTTCTATGATCATAATCTATGAAGACAAAGAATAAACTCATGGAAGAGAAGTGGGTGATGAAAGCCTTACATTAGGTTGAATGTACAGACGTCCAACCAAAGGCATATTGAAAAAAAAATCTGAAAACCAGGTTCTCCAAAAACCACACAGAATGGTTTGTGCTTTGCTCTCGCTCTCTATATACCACAGGAATTAAGTGGCTTTCCCTCCTCACCACTGATTCTTGGTGCTCCTAGCATTTTCACTAATCCCTTCAAGTTATGAGGCAATGCCCCGGTTACAAAAAACTCCCTAAACACCAAGTAGTTGGAAGTTATATTCTGCTGAACGTACAGTATCTAAACATCTCCATTCTTGTCAATACAAAGCATGGCAGTCCTCATTTTGCAAGTGAAGGACAGGAGCATGAGGAAATTTGGGGAAATTACATAACACAAAAAAAATCACACGAGGGAGTTTTGCGAAAAAGCTGCAGCTTAGTACAGATACCGGGTCCCAGCCCACAGCCTTCATCGTAAGACTTGTGCATCTGAAAGACTCACTGTAGATTAAGAGACCAACTAATACACAGATCAGCACTACAAATATATAAAACTGTTGTATTTGCCACGAAAGCAAGGTTTCAAAGTCCTATTAACAGATAAAGTCCAGGGGCTATATATTTCATAACACATTATATATACAGCTACAGAATGCTACCTGAGGCCGTAACTTATACAAACAGGATCTATACTGTACTTCCTAACCGGGTCAGAAATCCTTCAGGTTAGTACTCTGCCATTAAGGGAGGGGAAAAAAAAACAAAACCAAAACCAAACCCCAGCACTGATACTTACTGCCTCTTTTGTCAGCAGTATGTCTAGTTCTAAAAATAAAACTTTCTAGTACTGTGTCAGAGAAGCTAAGTAGTACTTGAAGTGGTACTGTAGTGAGGTTAAGGAAAATAAAACAGGATTTACAAGTCAATTCAACATAAAGAGCTATATATCAAAGAGAAAGAGATACTTGCAATAAAGTAACCAGCAAAACCTCATAAAACAATTTTTGACTGAAAAAAGTAAGTTAAGACAACTCCAGTTCTCTGCTCTTGACCCATTTTGAAACACAGGAACATATGGAAAAGAGCAGTCCAATATATAGTAACCTGGTAAAACCTGGTATTCTTCTGTGTCATGGCAACATAAGCAAGAAGACACTTAAGTGCCAGCTCTGCTACTAGGATAGAGGCCTAGATGCCTTCATACTTGCTTTTTTTTGTGTTCTTCCCCAAGCAAGGCTCCCCAGCATCCTCTATCCTGCAATACCAATTACTCATCATAATGGTAGTATTTCATTGTTAAATTGATGATTCTTTACAAAATATGTTAGCATTTCCCCCAAAAAAGTCCAGCTTTTTGTTCTTCAAAACTGAATGCTGGGTTTTGGGGGATGAGGGAAGTGACATGTTTGAGGAGAGACTGAATAGCAAAGTGCATCCAAGAAAAATACTAGCAGCTAGTAACAATAAATTAGAAAAAGACAAATATGGAAGATCTAACTTACGCTTTCTTTGCCAGACGACAGGTCAAAAAACAACAATAAAAAACACCCCCAACCTGCTCTCTCCGCCACATCCCTGTCAAACCACCACTTGCTTATCTCCCTGGATACTTGGGTTTTTTCTGCTCTGCAATATTCTTACTGTACATACCAAGAAACCACTTTTGCAAATTAATGTTCTACTGTCACCACTTACGAAGTTTCAGTTCACAGTGAAAGACAGTTTCAAAAAGTGTGAACAGGATCACTTCCAGATGAAAGATGCACACCAAGACTATACTTTTCATGCTCTAATCACTACTGGATGAGTCCACGAGACCAAGCTAGTCCAAAGCAAAATCCCCAGCCCACACATGGTGTGAACATCATGCTGTCAGTACAAATTGTTTTGTTCTGCAAATTCATTCCTACTGAGCTGCACTACTGGCTAAGGCCGACATTGCTTTAGTTCCTTGTAAGTAAATGAACAAGGCAGTGAAAACTATTATGTGCTAAGTTACTAGCAACATAACTAATTCTTGTAAAACCACAGAACTATTTCTTTCCATTTTCAGGTGACTTTTAAGTCACACTGTCTGGTATTTGCAGCTTGATCAGTCTCATTTCTCCTATGCATAACCAGCGTGGATGTGTAAATGACACCAGAGAGGATGGTCGGCAGTAAACTACGTAACAAGCTCTACGGCAACTAAAATGCAAATGACAGGCACTTCAAAGTTCTGGTACTTCGAGCTTCAGGGTGGAGGGATGGCAAGGATGAAACCTGCAGTGGGCGGCGAAATATCTTACACAAGCCATTTCCATCACCTAAGGACTGGCTGTCTTGCCATAGCTGTACGGCGGTCATAGCATCTAAAATTCTAAAATCAGCGCTTGTGAACAGCTTTCTCAGTGATTTACTTACAACTTTATAACTAAGACAGATCCACGGTCAGTTATCTCGTAACTGCCTCTCTACAGCTAGCCTCAGAGTTCATCTGGGGAGGAGGTGGGAAAAAAGAAGATTCAGAAATTTTCCGCCCACTGCACAACGGCACCATATCTAGATAAATTTCTTTGAAAAGCTTTTAATTAAAAAAAAAACCCTATTCTTTGAATTTTTAAAAGATCAGTTAGGTATGCTGTGGTAAGTCAGTTACAATTCTCCTGCCTCTCTGTCCTTACTTTATTTAAATGCGTCTACGCAAACACACGTAGCACAGGGAATTAAATAGGAGCTAGAGATGTGTGCTCGCCTGCAGGGCTGTGATCTTACTGGCATCACAGAGACATGGTGGGATGGCTCCTATGACTGGAATGTTGGAATGGAAGGACACAAGCTCTTCAGGAAGGACATGCAGGGCAGGTGAGGAGGGGGTGTCGCCCTCTATGTCAATGACCAGCAGGAGTGCATGGAGCTCTGCCTGGGAATGGATGAGGAGCTGACCAAGAGCTTATGGGTCAGGATTAAAGGGAGGGCCGGGACAGGTGATGTTACAGTGGGGTTCTGCTACAGGACACCTGACCAGGAAGACCAAGCAGACGAAGCCCTCTATAGATAGACAGGAGCAGCCTCATGTTCACAGCCCCTGGTACTCATGGGGGACTTCAACCACCCCGGTATCTGTTGGAAGGACAACACAGCAGGGCATAAGCAATCCAGGAGGTTTCTGGAATCCATTGATAGTAAATTCCTTCTCCAAGTGACAGAGGACCCAACGAGGAGAGGTGCCATGCTGGACCTTGTTCTCATCAACAAGGAGGGGCTGATGGGGAATGTGAAGCTCAAGGGCAGCCTTGGCTGCTGTGACCATGAGACGGTGGAGTTTAAGATTCTTAGCTGGGGGTGAGGCGGGGGGGGGAGGCAAGCAAAGTGCACAATAAGCTTGCTACCCTGGACTTCAAGAGAGCAGACTTTGGCCTCTTCAAATATCTGCTTGGTGGAGTACTGTGGGACAAAGCCCTGGAGGGAAGAGGGGCCCGAGAAAGCTTGTCAATAGTCAAGGATCACCTCCTCCAAGCTCAGGAACGATGCATCCCAACAAAGAGGTAGGTCAGGCAAAAACACCAGGAGGGCTGAATGGATGAACAAAGAGCTCCTAGGCAAACTTGAACAGAAAAATGAAGCCTAAAGAAGGTGGAAGCAATGACAGGTAGCCTGGGAGGACTACAGAGATATTCCCCAAGCAGCCAGGGATCAGGTTAGGAAAGCTAAAGGTCAGATAGAGTTAAATCTGGCCAGGAATGTCAAGGGCAACAAGAAAAGGTTCTACAGGTATGTCAGTGACAAAAGGAAGACTAGGGAAAATGCGGACCCTCTCTGGAAGGAAACGGGCAACCTGGTCACCCAGGATATGGACAAGGCTGAGGTACTCAACGACTTCTTTGCCTCAGTATTCAGTGGCAACTGCTCTAGCCACACTGCCCTGTGTTGCAGAAGGCAAAGGGGAAAGACCAGGAAAGTGAGGAACTGCCCACTGCAGGAGACAACCAGGTCTGAGATCATCTAAAGAACCTGAAGGTCCTTGGTCCGTGGGACCTTATAAGACCTGGGACCATGGGACCTGATTATTTATATTAAATATTAGGAAGAAATTCTTTACTGTGGGGGTGGGTATATAGACACTGGAACACTTTGCCCAGAGAAGCTGTGGATGCCCCGTGCCTGGAATTGTTCAAGGCCAGGCTGGATGGGGCTTTTGAGTAACCTAGCCTAGTGGAAGGTGTTCCTGCCCACAGCAAGGGGCTTGGAACTAGATGATCTTCAAGGTCCCTTCTAACTCTAACCATTCTACAATTCTACATTTTTATTGTATATTTTTAACATGCAGTAGTTTAACTTTCCTAAACATTTTGGCTTAAGGACTGCTTAGATTCTTTTTGTGAAATGTAGAAATGTGTTTGTGAGAACCTGCTCTGACCTTAAGGAAAGCTAGCATCAATAAAAGTCAGTAACGACCATTAGAATGTTAACAATCTGCTTCCTGACCCAAGAAAATTATCAGGACAAAAGGAGATAAAGAAAGAACAGAGCTCCCAATACAGTAGAGATTTTCAACTGTATTTTCTCCAAATATAGGTTTATTGCAACTAAAGGATGATCACATCTATATCAAAGAGATCTCGTTAGAAGAAAAACTAAGGTCTAAAAAAGGCAAATCCAAAAGCTATCAATGACAACAGCTTAGAAGAATGAACTCCAGAGAACCAACTAAAACCTAGAAAAAGTACTCAAAGTTATATTCAACTTTATATTGTCTAATACTTCCTGTACTACAACAATGCACTTAAGTGTCTAATAGTACTATTTTGTTTTTCTCACTTGGAAAAAGATGTTTATTCTCTTAATTTTTAACTTCACACTATAACTTTCAGGTTTACAATTATGAAGCTTAAGCCTTTACTGAATGCAATGTTTGTAAAAACACTTTTTTTTTTACGCACATGTAAAAACATAAAGTATATTCACTTACGCTTCATTAAGGGGAACAAAAATGAAATCTTTCTCAAAAATGTCAACGTGCCGTGTCCACGTCTTTACTCGCCCATGTCGTTTTTGTTGTATTCTGCAAGAAGAAACCAACAGATGATTTATGGGGTCGTTTATTTTAATTGAAAGACTGCTTTTGCAGATATTTTCACCTTAACAGCTTCTTAAGATTTTCATGTCCTGTTCTATTTTTATTATAGGTCTAGATGCTTCCTAGAGTTCTGTTGGTTTCAGAATATTGTCTATAATGATTTTATGTCTGTAAAGCATCTGTTCTTGTAGTCTTCACTGTACTTAGCTCTTGGGTAAACTAACTTATCAACAGACTTACGAAAGATTTGAAGTTTCATGAATACTTCTTCTTTCTCTTTGATTAAGGCGTTTATAGAAGAATGAACTGAATACATGTATTCTATCAGCATCTTCTTTTTTCAGTTTTTCAAGTACCAAATACCTAATTAGTTAAAAAAAGAAAAAAGAAAAATTCACTGAGGTGTTAAATCAAAATATTTATCATCAGAGTAAAAAGTACTGACAACAGTGCTACCTTCCCACCAAACTGCTGCACACAATAAATATACCTGTAAGAATGTTGGAGCTAACTAACAATAGCAGCTAATTAATGCAAAATCTGTGTCAATATTTCAAGGTATTAACTGCTCTGCTCAATCAACAAGTTGTTCTGCTGCTGGTGTATTTATTTTTGTATCACAGAAGGAAAACAAAGTTTCAATGAGTTTGTTACATAACGACCTATCTAAGAAAGACCCATATTTTGTGAGCCACTAAATCTCCCAACACTCCCACAGTGATGCGCTAATTTTCTTTCCATCTCTAAAATACTGTAATAGACTGAAAATTATACATATGCACCTTATGTGTAGCATAAATACAGCAGAACACAACAATTCAATACTCTGCTAACATCTGTAGCATTAGTGACACCAAAAAATTAATTTATGTATTATGTTAATCAAAACAAATGAAATTCCAGGGAACACAAATACTCTGGAAAAAACAAAGTTAAAAAGGCTTTCTTCCTCCTTGCAGTTAAAATTCCACTTCACATGTTAAGAAATTTTAAAGGACGTTTTTTCCAAGTGAGAACAATGTCATTGTCAAGCAGGACAGCAGAGGAACCAAAATTTCTTGCAAAGATTCAAAACAACCTTTACAACTAGAGCTATACATAGTTGGAGACGAAGTATTATCAACTGACCTATCAATTTTTAATCTCAGAACTTTTCAAGTTTCAAAGTAAAAGATGACTAAAAATTGATTTGAAGTAAAACTTACTTTAAATAAAAATCAATAATAACATCATTTAAAAATTCTCCTTCATTTAGGCAATGGAGATCTTCGTTGGTCACAGAAATACCACCTTTAGCTGGAGGAGGTGGATAAACTATCAACCTGAAAAGCAAAATACATTCAATAATAAATATGAAATGCCAAAAAAACTCAGAGAATTGTTACAGGGCAAAGATAAATATCTTACTTTTCTATAGGACCGATAAATACTGTATGTGGTTCTCCAATTTCTTCATCATCATCAAAATAAGGTAACTGTTTATTTCGTTGCTGCAATTTGGATTCAGGAGCAACCTTAAAAGAATAAAGTCAATATTAATTTGCACACTGTAATCAAACTTACCAAAAAGGTAACAAAGCTTTGTGAAGTCAAGCAGTGTACCTCAAGTTTGTGGTTTTTCTTTCCTAGTTCATTTATTACACTTAGGTCCTCGTTTCTTGCAGAGCCACAAAACTTTCAAATTCTTTAAGAGGTAGTTTTGTTTAAATAAAGTATTAACTACAACACTGCAACTTAGTTTCTTGTTTGATATACTATAATTTTATAGGTAGATGAATTTGGAAACAATTATGTTGTCTTATTATAGTACAAATCTCTCATACCTTAATAATTTTTAAATTACTTTAATTTTTAACATTACTCTAATTTTTAACATTACTTATGGACCATTGTACAACCTGACAATCAAATTAAACCCATTAAAAAGTATTGTGAGTGCAGAGACTATTTCCCATAGTGTTATAATCCACGACGGACCAGTCTGGGAATCCTCATATGAAAGCCATAAGTTGTTGGGACTACACTAGCGACTAGCACGCTATCTTCAGTGTATTTGTAACCCAAATAATATAATAACTTTGTTTTAAGACAAAAACATAATTACATTTTTTATTTTGTTTTCTCTGTGAGATGGACTTCCTTTGGAATTGTCTTCCAAGCACTTAGTAAATGCAACAAGCCTGCCATTGGCTTCTTCAAAGGAAATTTTCACAAAGAAGTCAGAAATATTATTTCTAATACCAATGTCAGTAATTATTTTTTCAAATATTGAGTTTGCATGAGTATCAAGACCAGTTTCAAAAATCAAAATGATGTACTGTTCTTCTTGACCTACAAAAAAGCAGAGAGGATATTATTAATTTAGAAACAAAATAAAATATGCTTCAATTATAAACAGATTTCAAAGAAACGCAGGACAACACGTGTACACACTGCTGACAAAACATACAAGCAGTAATATACATGTATGCATATGGACAGAAGGATTAACTACCAAACCCTTCTACTTACATTTGCAAAAAGAGTGCATTCAAATTCTACCTTAGTCTAGAAATGTTAATTATTACACCTGATAAATTTTTAAAATCATAAAATCATAGAATGTTTGGAGTTGGAAGGGACCTTAAAGATAATCTAATTCCAACTCCCCTGCCATGTGTAGAGACATCTTCCACTAGACCTGGTTGCTCAAAGCTCCNGATTTCAAAGAAACGCAGGACAACACGTGTACACACTGCTGACAAAACATACAAGCAGTAATATACATGTATGCATATGGACAGAAGGATTAACTACCAAACCCTTCTACTTACATTTGCAAAAAGAGTGCATTCAAATTCTACCTTAGTCTAGAAATGTTAATTATTACACCTGATAAATTTTTAAAATCATAAAATCATAGAATGTTTGGAGTTGGAAGGGACCTTAAAGATAATCTAATTCCAACTCCCCTGCCATGTGTAGAGACATCTTCCACTAGACCTGGTTGCTCAAAGCTCCATCCAACCTGACCTTGAACACTTCCAGGGATGGGGCCTCCACAACTTCTCTGGGCGACTTGTTCCAGTATCTGACCACAGTACCCTCACAGTAAACAATTTCTTCCTATTATCTAATATAAATCCTTCAGTTTAAAACCATTGTCCCTCATCCTATCACTACACTCACTGATAAAGAGTCCAGTCCCTCCCCATCTTTCTGATAGGCCCCTTTTAAGTACCGAAAGGCCACAGTAAGGTCTCCCTGGAGCCTTCTCTTCCTCAGGCTGAACAATCCCAACACTCTCAGCCTGTCCTCACAGGAGAGGTGCTCCAGCCCTCTGATCATTTTTGTGGCCCTCCTTTGGACCTGCTCCAACAGGTCCTGTGCTGAGGGCTCCAGAGTTTGTCACAGTACTCCAGGTGGGGTCACACCAGCAGAGGGGCAGAATCACCTCCCTTGACCTGCTGGCCATGCTTCTTTTAATGCAGCCCAGGATACCTCCCCCCATTACTCTTACCCTGATGAGGCCACATCTGGAGTACTGTGTCCAGTTCTGCGCTCCCTAGTTCAAGAAAAACAAGGAGCTACTGGAGAGAGAGAGAGTGTCCAGTGGAGGGCTACAAAGATGACCAAGGGACTGGAGCACCTTTGTCATGAGGAAAGGCTGAGAGACCTGGGTCCATTTAGCACGGAGAAGGGAAGTCTGAGAGGGGATCTCATCAATGCTTAGAAATATCTAAAGGATGGATGTCAAGAGGATGAGGACAGACTCTTTTCAGTGGAGCCCAGCAACAGGACATGGGGCAATGGGCACAAACAGGAACATGGGAAATTCCATTTCAACATAACAAAACGTTTCAAGGGTGACAGAGCACTGAACAGGCTGCCCAGAGAGGCTGCGGATATATCTCCTTCTCTGGAGATATTCAAAACCCACCTGGATGCATTCCTGTCCAACCTGCTCTAGGTGAACCTGTTTTGGCAGGGGGATTGGACTAGATAATCTCTGAAGGTCCCTTCTAACCCCTACCATTCTGTGACATGGCTGGCTTTCTGGGCTGTCAGCGCACGTTACCGGCTCACGTCCAGCTCCTCATCCACCAGTATCCCCAAGTCCTTCTTGGCAGGGCTACTCTCAATCCCTTCATCCACCAGCCTGTGTTGATACCAGGGGTTGCCCCAATCCAAGTGCAGGACCCTGCACTTGGCCTTGTTGAACTTTAGGAGGTTCACATGGACCCACTTCTTGAGCCTGTCCAGGTCCATCCGGATGGCATCCCATCCCTTAGGCATGTCAAACACACCACTCAGCTCGGCGTCATCTGCACACTTACCGAGGGTGCACTCAATCCCACTGTCTATGTCACTGATGAAGATATTAAACAGTACTAGTCCCAATACAGAGGGACCCCTGAGGGACACCACTTGTCACTGATCTCCATCTGGACATTGAGCCACTGACCACTACCCTCTGGATGCGACCACCCAACCAATTCCTCACCCTTCGAACAGTCCACCCATCAAATCCGTATCTTTCCCATTTACAAAGATATACGTGCATATCCTGCACTGACATCTGTATGTCAGCTCTTTCAGACAACAGAGATTCTTAGAAACAGTGACAGGTTGAAAAAAGTACTGCTCTAACTTGCTGTAGCTAGCAAGTAGGACGCAAAACTTAGAAACTTAACTGAACAGAATAAGTGGGGAAAAAAGTACTTTTTTGATACAACTGTCTCCAGACTGCAATGGGAAAATAAGCATGATAGTTTTTAAAAAGTGGATACAAACTATATACCATATATTAGAAGCACAAAGTTCTAATAAAACTACTTTTACTGATTCTAGGCAGGTGGTGTTGTGTACGGAAGTACAAAAACCCGTAATGGCAATTTCACAAAAGAAACAGTTATTTTTCTTTGATCAGATTTCTGTTACCGTAGAAACAGAAGTCTCTTAAGGATCTCTGATTCACTGGCAACCAGTTTTCATTTTTAAAAATTACACATCTGAACAAAGAAAGGAATTTAAAATGTCACAGTTACCAGAATCTTCATCTCCTTACACAGGTAAATGGAACTCACCACCTAGAAGAGCAAAGCCCTGCTTTCAGGTCCTGTAACATAAATCAAAATCTCCCTGCCCCCAGTGAACACTCTGTGAACAGAATACCAGCTAGCATTCTCTCATGTCTGCTCTTGCTAGCCCTAATAAATCTCATTGCTTTTGGTACAGTGGTTTAGCTTCAACAGGTCAGCCTACACCTTTACCAAAAGCTGGAGAATGTGAGTCGGATCAATCAGCTGTTGTATAAATACCACCCACTCACATCATCTGAAAAATAAAAAAGCACTAAGTGGCACTGAGACCAGTTATTTATGCTATCAGACACAGGAATAGGATTCAGGCTGCAAATACCAGTTTCATGTAGCTGGCTAACTCAGAACTGCAGGGACCCATTTTTCTGTAAGAGAAGATGACTTTCAGACACGTGCATAACCATTTCCTTCTGGTTATTCTTAACCTGGCATGCTGACTGTTGTCAAAAATAATTCTTCAGCAGCGCATTTCCCAATTCACCGCACAGAAAATTTAGGTGTCTGAGTTTTGGGTGCTCCTATTCTGGGAACTAGGCACCTAGTCACAACTAGGCACACAATTGCTTACACGGCTATGGATTCAGGCGTACAGTAACTTCATTGCTCACAAAACAAATAGCAACTGTGTTATCACACAGTACTCCTAAGTATCAAGCACAATAAAGCAGTTAGGTGTAATGCCAGCTCAGTGCCACAGCCTCAGAGGGAAAAGCTGGAGAGAGAAAGGCTGAAAGACATGCTAAGGGACAGATTTCTTAGCTGGCCAACTCAAGAAGCTTTTCCTTGTTTCACTTGTGAACATCTGTGTTCATCTGGGGTCTAATGCCTGCTCCCATGATTGCGTCTAGCTCCCCCACATGCTTTCCAATTACTTTTGTAATTATAATACTGCTTACAGTTCATACTTTTTGTAGGAGGTAGATGAGGTTATTACAAGAGTATTACATGTTGGAAGCACACAATTCTGAGATGTTAAAAGCATCTTCCTCCCTTTTAATGCATCACATATCTATGAAGCTGAGTACAAGTATAAATAACCACAAAATTTAACTTAAACAAAAGCCTATGTAAGTGGAAGAGGACTCTACGCTGATTTAAAAAAACAGTGTGCATATTAAGATGCTAGAACCTTGAGGACATCTCTGTTCAAATTAAACTTAAGACACATTAAGACAATCCACTTATTTTCCAAGCAGGGATTTGTCTGCATCACAACATCACTACAAGCATATGGGAAAAAAAACCCAAGCCAACCCACACAACAGTTTCTACTGAAACTAAGGCCTGTAAGCAGAACAGCACAGAAAGCAGAAATAAGTATACCAAAAGCTGTCATATAAATGTAAAGGCCCATATACAAAACCTAAACAAACCAACTTGCTTTCATTCATTCAGTATAAGTATTAGTGAAAAAAGTTATACCAAACTGACTACATGCTGTAACTAGCATACGGTTGGACAAACAGAAGACTACAGTTTTGCCAAGCTGTTCTGAACTGTACTACTCAAATGTGGGAAGGTGATTGTGCCTGGAAAAACACTACACCTGCCCCAGACAACGATGCCAGTTTTATTCTTTAGTGCAGTCATTCATGATCCAAAACATTAAAACACAATACAAAGTGAAGTAGTAGACTAAAATTGGTTTACTTACTGTCTCCTTTACATTCGTACCAGACATTATCTTTACTCATTTTCAGTTGGTCTCTCAAGCTACTACAGGTTGATGGTACTGTTTGTAGGAAAACTACTGGTAATTTTCGGACACTACACCATTCACATTTGGTAAGTTCTGAAGTTTTCAGGTTAATCTCTCGGATATCACTTTCCGATTCTAGAAGAAAATAATGACATTATATTAAGTTATAGTAAAAATACGTAAGTTTCCTTTACTGGAATGGTTTATCAGTATGTGCTCATTAACTCTTAAGAAAGTTTTTAAAAGTTTAAAATTAACACATGTCCAGGAAGCAATGTCTGTTAATATCTTAAACGATGAACTGAACTCCACTGTCACCTTTCAGGAAAGTAATCATGAACAAACCATTGTCTTCTCACCAACTTTAATCTAGTTATTATTCCACAGAAAAAAAAACATTTCCAGTGACAATTTAAATTTGCAACTATTGTTATGACACATTTTACAATAGGTTTGTAAAACTTCTTTGTAGATTTATCTTTGAACAAATTCTCTTATGAAAAATAACTTTAAAATTAAGAGGAGAATAAACACATGCAGTGAAACAATCTGATTGCCTGAGGAAAATAAGGTACTTCGCTCAATCTACTACCAAAGAGAAATGTCAGCAATATGGTAAATTTTTAACACTACATCTGATGATGCCAGTGCCACTGTTGAGTTATTTTATGGCTTTTATTGAATTATAAAAATGAAAGCAAACATGTGTGAAGTCAAAGTTCTTCGAATTTGGTGAAGAGACTCAAAAGTTCAATGCCAGTAATTATTTACAGAACAGAAAAAACGTTAATGGTAGTCACTTAAAGCTTTAATCAGTGACAGCTTCCACCATTTCATCATGGCAGCCTCCACCAGAAAAACTCTATCCCCTTACATAGGGGACAAAACATAGACAGGATAGGAGAAATGGAGCCAACATAAAGTCCTTCTAATAAATAAAAATCAATGCATGAAGTTTTCTTCCTCTTCCTCTCCCTATAAAAGGAAGGAGACTGGAGATAATTCCTGAAAAGACTAAGGCCTTTTAAAGTTAAATTCTAGTAAACATTTCATGACCGGAAAGATAGTGTGTAAAAATTAGTAAAATGGTTACCACATGAAGAGTTTAATTTGCATCCCCTTGAACATAGCTGCATAAAACCATATGATGGAAAAAACCCAAACATAAAAGACATACCGTTACTTTGTACTTTACTAGTATTAGTTATTAGAGGTTCTTATTACTAGTGCCTCCCCCGCCTTTTTTTTTTTTTTAAACTGTTTCGCCTATCCTTCTCTCAGCATTTAGTGGCCAATGCCTAGCAGCAGCTGTCTGCATCCTCTCTTCTTGTTGGCAACTGAATTCACATCCCTGTGCCTGCCAGAAAGGAGTCTGCTGCTCATAAAGACAGGGCCAACAGTTACCCAAAGCAAAGCATCCACTGGCTGCAGACTGGAAGTGGTGGCGACCACAGCTTCTGTGGTGCAAAGCAGCTCTCCTTTCCCTCTAAACCTCCAACGCCCCTGGTCCCACCAGCTGAGGAAGAAGCAGCCCAGCTCTGAGTCAGGCTGCAGCAACAACATGCTTCCTTCAAGCCGACTGGGCAGCATTTGCTGCTCGCAACAGTAGTTTGCCATCTCATCACGCTAAGAGCAGCAGAAACATGCTACAAGGATCTAACTAGTCCATCTTCTTGCACCGATTCTTTATCTTCCCAGGGACTTACATGGGCAAAAATGAAGCTAGTAACTAAAAGAAGGTTTATAGATGATGACTCCTCCTTTGTGTTTAAAACAAACAACGAAACAGCTTTCCAAGGCGAGGCTGTAACACCACAGTCTCTGTAGTAATACTTCAGTTTTCTCCTTCCTAAACGTACACGCTTTCCTTAATTCATTTCACCTAATTTCCCTCTTTCGGAGGCAAACCACAGTAATGACAATCGAACTTAAAAGCAGATTCAACCCATTTAACTGAGGCATACAGGTCCTTTTAATGGCATCTAGAGAGAAGGTCTTTGTCAAAGCATGAGCTAGTCGGTCTTTGGATAAAACCCTGAATCCTTGTCACTGTATTTGCACTGAGATGAAGCATGTGAGAGGAAGACTACTATTCAGATGAAAATTTAAACAATATTATTCCTTTTGCATTAAGACAGGCATCTTACATTTCACTATAAACACCTTAACCTGTGAACAATATTCCCTGTAACACTGACATGAGATAGACATCAGGACTTAGCCGTCAAAGACAATGTGAATAGTTTTTCCTGTTAGCTTTCTGTTTTTATTTCCTTGAAACACCAGTTGGGAGTTGCAGAAAACTGACAAGGGATATGGTGAGAATTTTGAAAACCTGACAAACACATTTGCATACATGCAAAAACAAGCTCAAGGCAGGACAGTACGGCTGTTTCTACAGCTGTTTTAAGTATTTGCCTTTCCGTGGAAAAGCATGACCATTGTAATCAATCTAAAGAAAAAAAAAAAGTGACATTTTTATGTCAAGACCTTTACTTGTATTAAAACAAACCATCCTATGATTATGAAGCTAATAGAAGTGGAGTTAGCTGGGAATACACCCATCTTCCTCCAGATGCAAAACTCAAAAAAATGAAATGGAAAGCGTTAAATGTTCCAATAAACATAGCATTTACTGAGTCACCATTTTTATGCTAATGAAGGTCCAAGTCCCATGGAAATAATTTCACCATGCAGCTGTTTTGACTAAAAATTGGTAGACATTTTCTACAGATTTTACTAAGATTTTTAGCATTTTTTCAAAATATATTTAATGCATGAAAACTGGTAGTTTCTATACACCTACATATTAGATGATACAAACTTAAATACTTGACTGAGCAAAGGCTACACTTATTGTTACAGCTTGTGAGACACCATTTTGCATACAATAATGACAAAATACAATAGTTCTGTTTTTCTTTTCAGGCCCAAAGCAAAACCCTACAAAAGAAAACAAAGGAAACAGAGCAATAGTTGTAAGCTCACTGTTTCCTAAACTATGTTACTGAATTTCTTTCAGTAACATGAAATATACAACTTACAGGCTAGAGAAGAAAAAATTTTCAAGGGAGATATAAACAGGAAAGGTCAAAGACATCTGTGTGGTTTTTACTCTCTACTTATGCATCTGAAATAAAAGAACTAATAAAGTGTTAAAGAGGTAACATGTTTTACAGGAGGTTATTCTTGCCTTTTGTTTTTGTCAATCATTTCCAAGTCAACCTTTGCCAGTCATCACCAGAATATCTACAACTCTTCAACTAGGATGAAGGGGAAGAACTAATGACCCAGTTACATGCACACCACAAACTGCTAACTCCTGCTATCCGTGAATTTTCTTTCTGTCAGTAGAAGGCAGAGATAATGCAAAATCATTTTGTTTTTTATTCACCAGGCAGTTCGGGTCAAATTTATACTCTCAATTTTTTTTTGCCCCCTCTTATCTGACTAAAGGCACCTGGTATAATTTATTACATACATAACAAAACCAGAATCAACATTTCATTATGATTTACTTGCTAATTCTTTGACAAAGTTACTTCATTCAAAATATATTGTGTATTAACGTAAAATGAAAGCTGTACTCACCTTCTTGACTTTCTAGGCGTATTTTGATATAATCCAGGCAAAACTGTGGAAGACAACACAGTAATAAGATTTCACATCTTCTCCAACCCAAAGCTGACTTAATGGCTTTTAAGTGTTAGTAAACATATTTCAATTGACTAAGTACTTAAGTAATGAAAAATTTAAATTAAAAATTTAAAATGTAATTTAAAAAAAAAACCAACCAAAGTGTACATTTTAGCACAATTCAAGGAAGCAAGTATATTCTTTACTATTTCTCTTTCAGTTATGTTGACTGTTAAAACTTAAGATCTCTCCTAAGTACTCTGTTTTCAAAAAGGTTTAAAATATACAGAAAGATACCAAACATTTTAAGGAGAAAAAAAAATACCTTCAAAAGAGAAAGTCTTCTATCAGTATTTTAGCAAATCAAACAATAGGGTTTTGCAGAAAGGTAGAAAGAACAAGCAACACCTCTCTGCTATTCATGTTGCTAACCCAGCAAGAAGTATGCATTTTATCTGGCTTACTACATACAACTAACATATGATGTTAGTTGGCAGGGAGGATGGACTAGATGATCTCCAGAGGTCCCTTCCAACTCCTAACATTCTATGATTCTATGATGTCTCCTTGAAAATCTCCATGTAACTTAGAAGGTTAACGAAAAAAGACATTGTTCTATAGAAGGAAAATTATTCACCTGCAGACATGCCTCTTCTTCCCACCTATCAGTATATATTTTTTGGTAATTGTTGCCTTCAATTTTCTTAACAAACGCAAGATAATCCATAAGTCCCGTCCCATGTCCCCCCCTCCCCCAAGTAAACACAGTTTTCAAGAGTTTTGCAGGCATGATGTTTCTGTTAAACACCAGCACTAGATCATATGCATTAGTACGTAACAGTATGTTGGGATTCTTTGGGAATCACAGCCTCTGAAATTAGAGACAAACTTGTTTGTTCCACAGACAAAGGCAAAACATTACGTTGCTCAAGTATGAAAATAGCAATGTCCGTCAAAAACTGCAAGGAGATTTGTAAAATAACAAGTTTACTTACAATGACAGGTTCCACTACCATTCTTCGTAGCGTTCCTATACGTATACTTCGACAATTCAGAATGACACTTTCACAGGAATTTTGGTAATTTAGAGGTACAGCCTCAGTTACAATCTCTTGAGAAATAACTTTCCGACGTTTTATTGGAGTGTTAGACACAATGTTCCCAAACTGAAAAGTAATTTTCAAGGTTTCAGAATGTCTCACTAAGATTTGTCACTAAAACAAGCTTGTTAAAAACTACTGACTAAATTTTCAGCTACTTTTCTGTTGGTCAACAGGATTACCTACTATAGCAGCCACCAAAACCATATACAGAAGACAGAAATTTCCTAAGGGACTTTTTGGAATACCTGAGAATGTTAACATTGCTAGATTAAAATAAAAAACCCCAAAAGCTGAAACTCGTAGACGTTTTTTTAACATGTCCAAATCACAAATAATGCTTCCAAAATTGCCAAAATCAATTTGTTTTTGTTGTTTTGAAACACCATTCAGCCCAGCAAAACAGAGTTATTTTTAACGTATTTTATTTGTTTATTTATATGAAAACACTAATGCTGTAAAAGTACCACAAAATTGGTAGGTTTACTTTTTCTTTCAGTTTTTAATAGTCCAAGCTTTTGGTGACTGAAAAGACTGAGTAATTACTGAAGTACAGTGCATCACCAGATTAGCAGAAATAGAACCTTCAAGAAATATAAATAAATAATCCAAATCAAAATTCCTTAAAGCAACTTTGCAAAACTATTAGAATGTTTTTAGGATAGATTCCAAGGTCAGAAGACTAAATACTGAAAGAAGGACACACGGAGTCTGGCTCCAGTTCAAGAAAGTCTCTAGATGCTGACTGAAGCTATAATCTCAATAAAGTCTCCTGTTTACCAACAGAACAATCTTACAAAAACCTAAAAATTAAAGCAAAAGAAAGCTGGCTGAGAGCCATCAGATTAATATATTTATTTTTTGTATTGCTTATAATGCTCTACTTTGTTGAAGGATTTTCTGTACACTAGTCTTTTCTTTGGTATTTATATTGTTTCATAAAGCTGTCCATTAATAAACATTCTTTTGGGCTACAAAATACAATTAAACTCCCACAGAAAAACATTTTAAGGGATTCAATATTTCTATTACGACTAAATCTCAACAATTATTTCAAGTCCCTAATCACTAGCCTATCTTGGCCATAATTCAAAATACACATTTGGATGCTTCATTTAAATACAGAGGAGAAGGCAGAGATTCTAAATCCCTGTAATTAAAATATTTTCCTAGGGCTCTTGTTGAAGACAGTTTTTCATTTTTGCCTGCTGGACCTGCTAATTACTATTAAAAGCTCAAAACTCAAATCACAGACAAACAGTAAATTAGTAAACATTATAGCGGTGCTATATTCAAGTAGACTCTTCAATAAAGAACTACTATTTTTAAAGAAAAACAGAAAAACAAAGCTTCTTAAAGCTTCTTCTATCATATCCGACAAAAACACTGTGATACCTGCAATTCTTGGTACTTCCCTTGAATCAATGCAAAGTTTCAGTTAAATTTCACCAAAAAACCTTATATTTCCTTTGTTTTCAAAACCAAGCTCTTTCCAACTTTTGTTTAAAATATGCAGTTGATTTCCAAAGTTACAACTGGTTCTTAAAGACTAGTGAACAAGAACATACGGATATAGAAAGGAAAACATTTGGGAGGGCTTCAGAAGTGTCAGACACCGGTACCTTCACAATGCAATGCTTTCAATTAATCCAGCACATAAGACCAGAATAACTGAAAATCAAAAGTATTTATCATTGAAGCTTATAGCCCCACAGCTTTACTGCAGGCTAGAGGTTCACAGCTTTATACTGATAATGGTGATTAATTATACACCACATTATAAACATCCATAATTTCATGAATTGCAGCAATCTGAATCTCAAAATAGCGTGAAGATTTTGGCATCATTACTCTTGCATTCTAACTCAGAAAACAAAGGATTTGAGACTGCAGGTGGAAATCTGATCAGATACTCTTGTTGAACCAAACTCACAATGGTAAAACCGGACAAGTGACCCAAGAATGGTTTTAATCAGCCACACTAATTTAACACCAGCTGTCACAGGGAGTTTATTCTTCCTAATGGCTTGCTACTGAGGTGGTTAATTTTTTAACATATCATGAAACCTGTCCCCTTTGACAGCACTTAAGAAGTCTGCTCATGGTGCATTTTTTGTCTTTGTTTATCCAATTCTTGCAGTGGTACTCAACTAAAAAACAAAAGCCCCACTATGAAATCCTTAAAATAAGTGCTATTAATTGGGACAATTGTCAAAGTATTTTAATTTTAAAGGGCCACTATTGTTCCCAGTGTCTTTTTTAATGTTTAACTTTCTATGTCCAAAGTCTTAGCAGGCAACAGCTGGTACCGACTTTCTTCTGCAAACTAAGCAGGCCCTTGAGTTTCAGAGAGATAACCTGCCCAGTCTCAAAAAGTATATATTCAACACAAAAGGATATATGTTAAAAGCTTAACTCAAATCATCATGAATGCTTTAAAAAATATAATGAACACATTTTCTTATGTTTCCAGAATTACATAAGCAGAGATACTACTCGATGAGCTGCTAAATAAGAAAAGCAACCAAATATAGTCAACTTCTGACAACGCAAACCAAGCCTTTACATTTTTCCATTTATTATTTGATTTTTGTTTTCTTTAAACAAAGCATTAAATAGTACCTGATCTTTCATTCTTGCTTTTCTTGGTAGTGTGACTGCAATTTCTGTATCTGTTGTTATACTACCTATCCTCTGTTCTACTCCACAACTGTTTTCCTTTAACGCTGCTTCCACCTTTCCTGTAGAAGGAGCTGGGGAGGAGCGGGCTGAATCTGCAGGACGAGGTGAAATGCTTTCCATTCTCCTAGTGCCACTATCCTCCTCATCATCATCATCATCACTAGACAAAACAACTAAACAGAAAATATTAAATTCTCAACCACTACATTTTTCTGTAACAGAAATTTCTTTCCAAGCAACAGCTTAAAAATAATTTACAAAATTGTCCTGCAGTGCCAGAAAAGTCCACATTTATCATTACATTATGCTTTTATTAATGTTTATTTGGAATCTCCTCACAGGAGCTCTCTCCCTCGTTTTTTATTTCTCACAACTAATGATACAAGAAACGGGCATCATTAATCCGCCTCTAGACACAGAAGTGAAGCCATACATTTCTTGGTTCAATCAAGAATGGACAGTGAATAATATAACTTAACAAAAACTGACAAGAGAAATTATAACTGACATTGTTCAAATTAACAAGACATGTTCTAGTAAACTAAGCATGGAAGTAGAAGCATCATTTCCCTAATTCCAGTTCCTTCCTGCTTATAAATTAATTCGATTTTACGCAGAGAAAGCACAATTAACATTTTACAAATTATGAAATTCAAATAAATGCACAGCTCAAAAGGAAAGAGGGAAAAAATAGATAAAAAAATAAAATCAAAGACTGTCTTTCCCTTTGGGACAATGAACGATGGAATTCTGCTAAGAATGTTTTTCTGAAAATTATAAAGTGGAAGTCTTTAAAAAAAATTAAAAAAAGATTCATGAAATAATGTTTGTTTCCCCCAGCGTTCATCTTTCTCAGGGAGTGCTTCAGTGTATGAAAAGGAAATTATAAAAAGGTCTGTCCCTCTTTCCCAAGAACACATTCACAAAAAAAATCCATGCAAAATCAGAAATGTAAACCTGCAAGGATAGTTCCTTCATTATACAATATTTTGGGTTTCCAGTTTATGGCTATATTCATAAACAGGTACTTACTTGGATCATTTAGTTCAGATGGTCTTGCACTCCTCTGTCTTAAGTTTCCTGTAATTTTAGGACTTTTTGTACCAGTTATAAGACCAACTTTTCCATTCTGTCGTAACATAGAATGTCCTACAACTTCATTATTCAGTAGAATATCCGTCGGACCTTTCCCAACAGTAGAACTATAAAACTTCTTTGTGTTGAACCCTGTACCTGAAGATTTTTGCCCTGCTGAATTCTGATGTATTGAAGAACGTGATAGAGGTCCCACAGATTCACTTAATGTCACAGTTTGTCTGGAGACTCTTTGCAAATCCTTTAGAGAAGCACTTTCACAATGTCGGCATTTGGTCTGGTTTTCATATGCCCGCCCACAATTTGGACAATCAGTAGAATAATCAATTTGTTCCAAAAGCTAGAGGGGAAAAAACACACACAGAATCAGTAACTGTATAAGTATAAAGATACCATTTCCAAATCTCGCATTTAATTCCTATTCAGAATAAAGATAGACAACACTATATGAGCAATTACAGTAAGCAGAGAAAGCAAATATTAAAATACAGTTTGATTTTTTCATTTAAGAAAATGAAAGATGTTTTAACAGGAACAAATGCCATTTGTGGCATTTTTTAAAAAAGGGATTAATTCAGATTTTCCTTCTTGCCTTTTTTCTTTCCATACATAAAAGGTTACACACTGTTCAGATATATATATATATCTCCATCAGCAAGAAGGTGCAGTTACATTGTTTCTGCAAAAACAGTTTTACTGGACAAAAATAAAGTAACCTAAGGATCCACTGAGCAATGGTAAAGAGGACTAGAAGCAACCTCCTAGGCCATGAAGTTTATTTGTCCTCCCAGGGTATCTTATAACAGCCCGGCAAAGCATGCAGAAAAAAATCACTCCTTAAAAAAAGTAAAATTAAAAAATAAAAAGAAAGAGAGAGAGCGAGAAAAAGGAAAGGAAATATATTGCTCTTGAGTCCAGTATCTCAGAAAAGAAAACAGGACTTGATGAAAAGGAGCTGTCTCAACTTTGAAGATGAAAGCAGGGGCTACAAGCGAAAATGTATTTATCACTGCAAAGACAACGATGTGTTTTGTTTCTCTCGCATGTACTAGGCCCCACTTAATTACGTATCACAGGTGCAGAACCTGAACTTCTAAGTCCAAGAGAGTCAATACTAACACATAAGCTACTGAATGTTTACTGAGTTGAATATGGAACACTCTCTAAAATTGAAATTTAATGTTTGTTATTGCCTCCTGGAGTATTGAGCTCAAATGATATAACCACTGTACTGTGAACTACTGAAGATAAATACTTACACATCCTACAAAAAACTTTTTGAACCCATTTTCAAAACAAAACACAGCTATCACTATTCGCACCTCCCACATCCCCAGCCATAAACATTTTTCCAATAAAGAGGACCTCCTCAGGCGTGGAATCTTCAACCGTTTTTGAAAGTAAAAGTAAAGACAAAAGTCATACAAAGAGAATATATTATTTTTACAACATTTCTGCAGTTTAACAAAGCTACACATATCATGATGAAACATGCAAAAACCCAGTGTATAAAATGCATCAGACCTTTAAAACACAAGTGGTGGGATAAGATAGCAAGTGACGTGAGCACCACTGCTGTGCCTCAGTGGTCAGTTACAGGACGTAGTTTTTACAATGATACTGCTAATCACATTGAAGAATTTCAATCAGACATTAAAATACTTAAGAGAAGCTTCCAACTGTACCTGAAGGACCCTAAGTATAGAATAACTGCATGCCTCTACTTCAGCCACACACCAAAGATTCAAAACCAACTTCCTTTCCATGGTTTTAGAGCCTGTATCTTGATGGTAGGGGTGTTTGATTAAGAGGGGCACTCTTTTTTAGACCGTATTTTAAGATAAATGACTACTTAAGTAGATAAGTTCTACCTAAATGTGTCTGCCTTAAAACTTTTACAACACAGTAATCTACAAAATACAAATACTACATGCACTATACAAAGACTCAGCCCTATCTCTAGTAAATGATTCAGAATCCAAAGCTTTTGTTCTTTTTCAGCTTTATTTTTTTTAGTAAGCACAGATGAAGCAGAAAATCCTCCTTCCCTTAAAATCACGTACATTTTCAACAATTAGAAAGTGCAATCTGTTATAGTCTAGTAAAATGAAAACCATTTGCACTTTGCCTGAGAAGCAGCTGGTTCTGTCTGCAATTGCCCTGGCACAAAACCACCACCAACACTTTCAAATTGTTCAGAGGTTCTACAAACCTCTGATCGATCATCTGCACACTTCAGCAACTCGTGGCTCATGTAAACGCATATGGCTCATGAGAAATGCATAAATCATTGTGTTAAATCTCTTTGCTGTAATACAGGATAAAAGTCTTAAGCCATTTAAAAAAAAAGAAAATAAAACCAAGAGTTGTGCTCGTGAATTCAGTTGCAGCAAGATCTGTTCTATACCCAGAAAGTGTATCCACAAGCTATACAGTCTTACAGGTCCGTAACTACGCTGTGGGAGTTCAGAGAGTGAAGGTTCATCTAGCCCTCTGCTGTACTTTTGAACAGTGGCCAGCAGTAATGTTGGGACCACAGGGAATAGAGTAAGGACATATGCTCCTTATTTGATGCAATTTAGACATTTCCTGAATCAGCGGCTGAATTTAAATCAACCTGTCTAATGACGATGTAGCCTCACAAATTTTATCAATCTCTTTTTAAAATCTCCTAACACATTGTGTGAAAAATATGGGGGTTTCGCCGTTTTGAAGCTTACAGCTTGACACTTTTCCCACAGGTACTCAGCTTTTGTGTCTGAGAAAAAGGTGTTTTCCATTCACGGCTGTTGGTGTTCTCAACTTCACAGATTTCTAAGACAGGAACAAGCACCAGATGTAATTAATAAATACTGTTTACAAGTGCAATCTGTCTGAAGGCTGTGGAAATAAAATCACGCCCCTGGAACAACATAACCAAGTCTGCGCTTTTTTATCAGGGAGACAGAGAACAGCTTGTTTTACCCATGTGGTCAGCTACACGCAGTCTGGCTGAAGGACACTAAGCTGCTGATGCTTCTACGTGCAGCTCTAGCCCTCACTTTCCATGTGTATACAATACAGGAAGTAGTTCTGAAAGTCAGTGCCACGGTTTTAATCGGGAGGAATATGCTGAAAGCTTTGCTTTCACACGTACGCAGGGGCTTCTAGTTAGAGCTAGGAGATACTGCAAATGGCCTACACAGATCACAATTCAGCCACAAACGATGAAGCTGCTCTCCTTCCTCTCATGCTAATTCACGTTATTTGTAAGGAAGATACTCTATGTATTAGAAGATGACATTTGTTAGATCTTCAGACTGAAAACTGTCAAGGCAGTGACAAAATTCCATTTAATTTTAAATTGTCTTCTTCATTGACCATTTCAATCTAGAAGACTGTTTTCTGCTCTTGTCCCTTACCTGACAGAACATAAGCAATAAACATTTTACTTCTTTAAACAAACATAAACAAAGTTATCAATGTAATGATTAAAACCAAACCCACAGAACCGTAATATCTTTTGGTTTTAACTGCCTTACTAGTTCATTACTGAGCTTTTATAGACCATATCTCTATAAATAACATTTGTAGATCAAAACCTGATCTGTTAAAATTTCCAAGTAACATCATATTAATTAACTAAATATATAATGGAAATGTCCAAGATTAGTACCAAGTGTTTCATCCTAACAAAGAAAAAGTCTGGCTTACTTTCTAATACACAGGAGGGAACACAAGCTGACTACATATAATAATCACAGATCTAACTTTTTTTTTTTTTTTAAATCAAGAACTCCTTACAGAAGTTTTGCTTTGCTAGTCATACAGAGTGACCTGTATGTGGGCATTATGAATCTTTGATAGTAATCTGGGAAGATGGTAAGAAATACAGAGAGGTTTACAGGAATTTCCAAGATCTCTTACATCTGATATCCAGAAAAGTTCCAGACAAAACATCCTGGTTGGCTGCATCTAGACCAGAGAATGGCATTTAGATACCTGCACTATTTTCACTGAGAAAGAGAGCAACTTGGTAAGTCTTTGCAGTACCTCCATCTTTATTGTTATATATGTACAGAAAATCATGGCACTTTAAAAAAAATCTGTCAAAGAGCAAAATATTGTTCCACTATTTCACAGATGGTATACCAAAATTATCAGTTTCTGGTTTATCGATCAGCCGACCAATTTAAACGCAGGTACTTTTGCTTTCCAGTACAGCACCTATTTCTTCAAATCAGGAAATAAATATTTCATAGCTAGTGTCAGTATTAACGCCTAAATATCTCTATCATTGTAACTTTTAAAAAAACCTTAATTAACTAAATCTTTCTCCCAACTCTAAGGATTTTTAGAACACCAACTTATTTTACAATTGAATACCTGTTTTTAAAATATGCACCACCTTTAGAGTTAAAACAGAATTTTGTATGTTTTTAAGATCTAACCCACCTTTAACTGGCTTAAGCATTTTTTTGTAGCAGAAGATAGAGTCAAGTCAGATTGATATGAATTGCAGTGACGTTTCTGTTGGACCTTTCTCTTAATTTCCGATTCTGATTCTGTTTCTGACTCTTCTGTGTTTTCCATTATACTATCTAGTAGGGAAAAAATGCAAGAATGTTAACAAGAAATATCTACTCATATGCTGTTAAAATGATCATCAACTTATTTCTTCACATACAGTGACCTGAACTAAACATAAATAACTTTTGAAAGACCCGAACAACTATACTTCTTTCAAGTGTCTCATGATTTGTTGTACGAGTAAGAAAAAACTCTGCAAAGTAATTTTGAAATTTTTGTTTTATTAATATTATTTCAGCATCTCTTGGTAACAATAGGTAGCTTAATATCCTTGGAGGAGGCTTTGGACTTGATACTAACTTCATTACAACTAGAATGGATTGTCCACTACTGAAAGTAGGAGGGGATCTGCTAGACTACACTGATGGTAATTTTCACTAAAGGCCTGCTGGTGAATGCACTTAGAATCACTGGAAATGTTCTGTGTAATTAGGATTTATTCCTACAAAACAGGACTCAGCAGTACAGTCAACTATACTGCCATATCCTGTCTTATACTGGGGCACTCATTTAAATACTGGAAGAGTACAGGAACAAGGAATCCATAGTCTACTTAAACTAACAATGTAAGTGTAACAATGTAAGAGTGAGATTTTCTTTTAAGAAGTGCAGTAGGTTGTACAAGAGTGCCTTAATTCAGTCTAATGTAAAAGTGCTATTTACGCTCCCAATTGCAGTCTCCAGATTGGAACAGTCTGTATTTTTTTTTTTTAACTATGAACTTTTTTCTGATATACATACTGATAGTCTCACGAGCATCCTACTATTAGAATACATCTCAAAACTAAAGAATGACTCATTTTCAAAGAAGGAATAATAATAAGTGGTTTTTTTCTAAGTTAACTTACTTCTGCGTAGAATTGATGAAATTCTACTTAAATTAACCTAAAAAGGCACAGCAGAACAGCTGGCCAGTGTAGATAACTAAGCAGCTGCATAGCAAGTTTACAGACTGTATCTGTACTGACAAAGCTCAACCAAACACAGTGATTTTTCTTTTCCAATTTCACAATTTTCTCAAAGCAAATTGTATTTTCTCTCTTGCATCTCCATGAGTGGCCCCTAACCAATAATATAAGAGCATACTTCAGCTGAGCTACAGGGCAGTGCTGATGCTGACTCTTCTATTCGCTACCTCAGTGCCTAAATATACATCATACCAAGTCTTATTTATCATGTTACATTTTGCACATACTAACAGTGCTACAGAAGTTCATCGTCAATAATTCGAGAACAAGCTGGGGGCCTGGTCTTGGACTAGAGGATCTCCTGAGATCTGATCCACCTCTAACGGTTCTATGACTCTAAATTTTCCCAGTTTCAGTTGCTTTTAAAATAAATGAAGCCCAATTTAAAATTAATTCTAACATGACTGAACAGGTTGCAGAAATCCATCCAAAAGGGCAAAATCCTCCCTTCATGCACAAACTTGTATAAATCTAGAATAACAGGATATAAAGATAGAAAGAGATATACTAAAGGTTACACAAAGTTGGCAACACACCCACCCAAAGCAGGTATTCAAAAAATCATTCTGCTTAAAAGAAATAAGAACTCTAAACATAACTTACCCGTGGTAAGTTGAGACCGTGGTAACCTAATGTGGTCTGCTTCTACTTTCTGAAGCTGAGGGGGGTATTCTTTTCTGGAAAATAAATTAGATATACAGTTGTTCTTTTGACAGACACCATTATAATTTAGCCACAATTATACATGAACAAAATAAACCTGAAGTGTATCTGTAAGCTACAAATAAATAAAATCTCCTATTATGTTCTATTTGTACGCTAAAAAAAAAAAAATATTACCAGAATGCTAGAAACAGCTACAGTAAAGGTCTTAGAAGTGTTTCTGATCTAAGTCCCTTTGATAGTAATTAGTAGTTCAGGAGTCTCTCACTTTCAGACCCAAGTCTTCAAAGACTGAAGCCTGCATCTCCTCCTCCTCTTTCATGAAGTACGAGACAGACACTTTTAAAGCCCAAAAATAGAAACAACTATTATTTAAAGTAGATTCCACAAGTTCCACAACTTAAAAAACAGGAAGAGAAGATGCAAAACAGAGGAAAGGGGTCCGATGTCAAAAATTCTTGTGGCCAAAAAATAAAAAGAACAAGACAGGAGAAAATACAGTTCCAATATATCTGTTTTTAAATTATAATAATATAGATTAGTAAACAATAAAACTTTTTTCATTTTTTGTACAAATTAATGCAATATCAAGCATTATAGTAAGATTTTTTTTTGAGTCTGCCGAAAGACATTTTCAGTTTACATACAAGCATGTCAGATCATGCTACTCCCAAATTAAAATTCCTGAAGCTCACTTCATCTTGGTTACTGTTTGTGGCAGTTCTCCCTCCCAGCTGTTTTACCCTGCTCTGTAGCTGTAGGATTACTGTTCCTGTTATAACAGAAGATGGCATGCACCTGAAACACAGGAGGCCTCCACAATGACTTCATCAGAAACTGGTTTTATTGGCAAGTTAAGCCACTGGGCTGCAAACGGGTCACACACATCTCATACTGCTGCCTCTGATTACAAGGACGTTAATCAGCAGCGAGGCAAAAAAAACAGCTGTAGGCAGTAACGTCTCCAACTAACAGCTACATTTATTTAATTTAATTTTTTTAAATTTAACTTCAGCACTTGGCGTAAGTTTTATTTCTTTCAGCACAACATTTCCTAGTGCATCAAATTATAAAACCTTCTAATTTTCTGCATTTCTAGGTAATATTTCTTAGGGTTTTCCCTGTATTTTATTATTAACTAATACCTTTGGAACAAGATTAATCTACAATGCCCTTTGGGACACTTCTTACCTAAACACAAACACATTTTATTGTGTTGAGGGGCAGCAGTATGAGGGAAAACTCAGGCAGAAAGAAGGACTGAGAAAGAAGCATGGCTGGATTGCAACACAGAATATAGAGACATCACAGTACTTTACCATGACTGCTCACAAGCACATCACAGGTGACAAATTAAGTAGTTTACTTGTTACTGATTGCATCAAACACATTTCTGAAAAAATCCTACTCCCCCCAAAAGGTTTTTTTAACGCCTGCACACACAAAAACTGAAGCAAAATCAGAAACTCAACATGAATATTTGTTCATTAATTAAGTGTAAGATTTTTTTTAAAATATTTTCTTTAAAAATTCAAATCACAAGGGATTACTTTAAAGGCAGGACTGGTGGAAATATAAGTCAGAGCTCAAACTAATCATTACCTAGTGAGAAGCTCTAACTATCAAAACCAGTGATAATGACATTCTAAAGGGTAGAAAAAAACCCTGTAACATCATTATAGGAGATTTAAAAAATATTAACTTTGCAGTAAGGATGCATGAGCATGTTCTTAGACACGTTATCATTATGTTTCAGTAATATTTCATAACAGTGTTTTGTTTTGAACATAACCACTGTTAGAAAAATTATTTTCTGCCATTTTTTAAAAATAAAAAATATTTAATTGATATTAAAGAGAAACAATACTGAAACTATTTGACATTTAATTGAAAGCAATGAAAACAATACGGTAGATTTAGAATACTAAAATTTCTTTTAAAAATTAGTTTGACAATTCAAGGTCTCTGGACATTTGTAAGCTATGATTTTTCTACTAAAAATCATAGAGCTTTGCACTACATTTTTAGGATGCAACATTTATTTATCTTTTTAAGATGATAAATTCCTCACCATATATAGCTAATTAATTTTTTGACAATAAATCAGAATACAGTAGCATTATTTTCGCTTGTCTGAATTTTCTGTTATCAGCATAGACTCATATTGATACTTATTAAATGGCCAAGCATTTGCAAGAATACCCAAGGGCTAGCATAAAATGAGTATCTTTCTTCTCCCACAATATATGAGTTTTACTCGTATGCTCCCAATGAACCAGTAACACCCAAACCTAAGTTACAAAAACCAGCTCCAACTCAGCTGAGGCTTGCTAACACAGCTTAACTTGGTTAGCAATTCAAGGTCAGGTTCGAAGCTGCTTTGAGTTAGAAACAAAAGCAAAGATTATTTTAACCACTATTTAGATCGTAGATTTCATCTGAAAAAAATGCTTTCTTGGAGCCAGTAACAGCCCTCTGACAAGAGGACAGCAACTTGAAGCACCTCCTACTAGTTTCCTTTCCTGAAAAATCCCCACGGAAACAAAAAGGCAGAGTCCACCACCACAAAGTTTTTACAGATGACAAAACAAAGGCTCCCCTCCCAGCACAGTGTTTGGTGCCATTTGAACAGCTGCAGATACTTCGATACCTTCTCCACTTCTACAGTAAAGTGCTTAGCACAAGGAGCACTTTAATTGTGTGTCAGTTCAGAAACAGAATGGAAACTATAGTGGCTTTTTTTTTTTCATTGAACATGACACCTATCTTTAAAAGGACTACTTGGATAACAAAAAAATTCTTAGACGAAAAAACATACAGCACTTCAAAACAAATGCCTTCTTGCTGTTAAATCTTAAACTAATAGTCTCACGTTTCAAAAGGAATTAACTGAGGGATCAGCTGGCTAAACAGATCAAGATGTAAGGCTTTCTACATACTGTGCCTAACAGGAAAAACCAAGAAATACAGTATTGATTGCTCTTCCTACCATTCTAGCAAATATTAAAAACATGCAACTTTTTTTGGCCCATTAGTTTTTCAAAAAATGTTTATGAGATCTAGACTTTGCTTGAAGAAAAAAGCTCCATGTTTGGAGATTAAATCATTTCAGGCATCTCATTTACCTCATCCATTACAAGCAGTTTTGATTTTAATACCTTTAAGTACAAGGGAGGTAGACCAGTATTTGATAAAAGCAACCTCAAGAAATAGTAATGTATCAAACAGCAAAACATTACAACACCAAGAAAGATCAGGCTTTTCCTGCAACAGACACGACAAAATACTGAGGTAGTCTGGACTGTGAAGAGTCCTGAACTCTGACACATCTTAACAGCTAAATGGTACAGCACTCTTAACTAAACATGTTTTGACCAGACAGAATGGTGTCACTAATTTAGTCTTTTCAGCACACATTCAAGATTACTGCCATATCCCTTTGATGATGGAATTGGACCTTAATGTCTTCACCTTAGGCTGGTAGACAGACCTCTGTGAGACTCTCCAGCCAAAGTGAAATTGTAGTATTAAAACTTCTTCTCTCCAACAAAAAAAAAAAAAAAAAAGGAAAAAAAAAGGGGGGTGGTGGTGGAGGTGTGCCAACAACATACATGACACAGGGACAACAATTTCTGGAAGTAATAAACCTAAAGAAAAATCTGGATCTGGCAATTTAGGCTACAGTGCTGTCTTAACTTTCAAGACTACCTATGATGTGGTCTGACCCACATCAAAAATACCATGTACGTGCAAGGCTGCACCAGCTCCTAACTCTTTTGGGGTGTAGGCTCACACAAGGGTGGTGTTTAATGCGCAGCCTGGCTCTTTGAGAGGCTGCCTTAATTCAGCCTTTCCCCACTCTGCCTCTGTATACTACTATTTGGAGGTACACCACAGCAGGCAGGCTGCTGGTTTCGACATCATTACACAAAAAGAGAGTAAAGCATAAGACAGGAAGCACCAAACTGCTGAGCTGAGATTTACCTTCAGTGTGTCTTATAGGAAAAGCAGAGTACAAAAGTCAAAGGCTGAAAGAGAGAAGCAGCAGCACGTAGAGTTGGGTTTTTAGTAGTAGTGGGTTTCAGTAGCCCCATTTCACCCAGAAAGTCTGGAGTTGCAGCTGCACTTAGCATGATGGTAATGATTAAAACTAAATTTAGCAGCTCCTGCCTAAATCATCTTTCCCTCCTAGGACAGCGACAAAAAGCAGGGAAGGAAAAAAGATGATATCCAGTAGTACTGGATTAAGAAGCAGCAGGTGTCTCCAAGAAAAAAATTAAGATCACCGACATGCAACTCAATCCTAGTGTTGTATGACACAGTGCCAAATTAAAAACATTAATAGCTGTATGGTTAACTAACGTAAACGCAGCACACAGAAAAACAGGAAAAAATACATTAACTCAAAGCCCAGGCAGCAGGAGGATGATCAAATCCCTTCTTAGCGGGACAAAACTAATTGGTGAGTATCTCCAGTATTCTTTTAAGAAATAAGAAAATGCAGTAAAACAGAAAGGCTTGATTTTACTACTGAATTTGAAATAAATCTAGAAAATCCTGAATTCACAAAGAACAGATCTATACTAGACTTCTGTATCATTTATATCACTACTGGTTAAACATTATACACACTGTTTAAACAATTCAACCTAATATCAAGTGTATATAATGACAAAACACACCTATATAGACAGGATATTTAAAAAATAAAAATCAATGAATTCATTACTATCAACAAAATATTTCCACTAACATACAAATTTAAGCCATATAGGAAGAAGAGCAAACGTATGGTATTTCTTATTGCTAACAAAATATTAACAGCAGTAAAACAGATGCAAAATGAGTGAGAAATGAGCCTGAAATGAGCAACGAAAAACCAGTGTGCCTGGTTTTGCTATGCATTTTCTGTTAATTGCTTTAACATACATACTTCATGAACAGAATGTACACAGTAAGGCAATAAAAACCTTTAATGCTATTCAAATCAAGCTGAGACGACAGATGAAAGCTGTTAAACACTCTACTAAGATACACTTCAGAACCATTCCATTACACAAAGTTTGTTGCTCTATGAACAAAATTAGCAGTGAATTCTTAAATTCCAGAGAAAGTTAGAATTTATCTATTTCACATTGGATATGTAAATAGATAGATAAATTTCCAGTGGAAATGTACCCAAAGTTCACATTAACACAGCATTATCTAGAGATGGATGTAAAGGTCCTTTTTTGGTAAAAGGGAGTAAGTGAACCACAAAAAAAGAGCAAAGCCAACTAAAACCCCTCATGAGCAGATATGATTGACAGGATTGAAAATTCTTCAACTACCATTGATAAAGCACTAATTCAGGTAATTTTCTTAATGCTCATTGCCATGCTCATTTCATTAACAGTAAGCTTACCTTTCCTTTCGGTCCAGATTGCTTAAAATATGAAAAAAGAAAAAAACACATAAGATGCAAAGCCCCACATGTGTTGCACATCACTAAATTCAAGTTATTAAATATAAACTATAATTGTTTTGTTGTCTCTTGCACTCACGGGACTAATTTTCAAATTATTACTTTTCACAGCATTTTTGTAACAGTAATTATAAAAGCACAAAGAAACGTTACTTCACAGACAGCAATGGTCAGTGATCCAAGTACTACATTGTCTTGCCTCTTTTTCAGTGTGTAGATTAATTCAGAACGCAATCCGGCTGTCTCACTTAATTCACTGCAATGTAAAACGTGGCACGACAGAATCCTAATACATGAATTAAGATACAGACTCACTTCCAATCCCTGATTGCCATGCAAAAGGAGTAAAACATATTTACACAACTTGTTTCCAACTCTTAAAAAAATATTTAAATGTTTAAATTGAGGAAAAAAAAATTCAGAAGCACTACTTAAATACTTAGGAGACCACATGCAATCAGCTACTGGATAGAGAAGGATAAACAGAAGCAACCAGCCTCCTCCTGAGGTTTTGGCTAGAAAAAATCTCCAAAAATATTTAGGGCCACTGGTTTCAGAAGCTTTTCCTTTTAACATCAGTGAACGTAGCTGGTGCTCACAACTCAGGTCCTTTGTATACCAAGACATATAAAAATAGATCTAATGAAGCACAGCATGAAGACAACTTGAAAACAGTACCTTTATCTCTCCTGCCTTTTCAAAACTTGTCATATGGAATACTGTAAGCTTTTAATCTATATGGCTGTTCCTCCCAAATATCAAAGCCTAACAAAGTTCTGTAATATACGCATTACACTAACGTTATTCTAAAACAGAACAAATTCAAACTGCTTCCTGTTTTTCTTCAGTCAAATTAAACAGAGTAATAATACTACAGAGTAACAGAAACTCATTCTCCTTTCCTTTTAACAAACAGAACACTCAAAAGAACTGAGCAAACTCTTTCTAACTTTCTGCTACCCAGAAGGATGGCAGGATTGAAAGTAAACCAGGTAAAAAGGTAATCCTCATAATCCTACAAAGTGCAGTACAAAACCACATTCCATCTCCACTGCTCTGAGTTCTGGGAAGAGAGTAAAAGGAATTCAAAACTGAATGTGACCACTGCAACTTAGACCAGGGTGAGGGTAATCAGCCAATGCTGCATGGAAGTGGGAAGAAATTGCTTCCAACTATTGCTAGCCTTTACAAACAATAAACACTCGTTTTGTGCAGGTCACATCTGCATTTATAACTCCACTCACATCCAAACCATGTCTGTATGGAGCCATATCCAGTATCTTTACACCCTTGGCACAGTTAATACGTGACTTGGATTAACTGTTTGCAGCTACTGTAAAAAGTTACACTGTTAAGAATTGTACATTTTAATGCTAAGGAAACTTAAAGGCAGGAAAAAAAAATTCCAGAATGCCTGATACTGTACATTGTCATTACATTAGATGCCTTGCTTGTTTTAAAATCATAGAATCATAGAATCATTTAGGTTGGAAGAGACCTTTAAGATAATCGAGTCCAACTGTAAACCTAACACTGTCAAGTCCAACAAATCCTATATTAATATAATGAATTTAAAAGCATTCTCACTTTTACATCTCAGAAAGATGAAAAAATGAGAATCCTAGACAGACCCAGGGACTATAGTGAATAGTGTCCCTACGAATTGCTTCATGCAGCTCATGCATTAAGGTTTGTTAGACATGCTGTGCATACATGCTATTCCAATGCCAAGTCTTGGAGAACACTCAGTCAATAGCATAAGACAGAACTATGCATCCATTAAATAAAGCAAAATAGTTTGAACCAACTACAACACTACACTCTATCTGAAAATTTGTTGTATCAGAAGTGAGCAAATTTTAATTTCATCCCCAGATTTCACTGGAAAAGACATGAATAATATTTATCAAAATATTATTTTGAAATGCTTCGGTTTTTTGTACTGGGAACTTATATTTGAAATATGAGCGAAACATATACTCAACCAGAATTTAAATTAACCTGCACGTGCAAAAAAGTTGGAGAAAGATGAGAAATACAGTACACATCACAAGCTCCAAATTCAACTTGACAGAGATTACAACTGAGTTTCATAATTAGCTTGCCCTATGTGACACCCTCCCCACTCAAAGAACCTAGTATAAATAACAAAATCTGTAACGTCAGTGCCGGAGATTCAATCTGTTCAGAACTAATTTAATCATGTTTTTATTTTTGGTTATCCTTTCAATAATCCACTAGACATTTAAGAACAGTATGTTAGGTTAGTTAAAACTATTTTCCCCATGTTGTTACTGATCACCATACCAAAAAACAGTTCTACAAATGCAAACAATGTAAAAGAACACAACTTTGTGTTACCTGCCAATTAGCACAGGGGAAAAAACCCATCACCTTAGAACTCAATTTCCATGCTACCAGCTTTTCTTTGTCTTGATATATACCTAGAATTTTATTCTTGGTTTGCTACCCATATTCTCTGCACAACCTCCTTTCTGAGGAGACAACAACAGAATTTACTTTTGAACTCAACAGTTGTCTAATGTCAGTGAAAACAAGCATTAAAAAAATCCCAAACAACTGAACATATATGACCAAAAAAATTTACCCAGTTTATATGCACTGGAATATGAACAGTTTTACAGTCTTTTTTTATTTTTTTTTTCTTAACAACTACTGTCTTCTTGTTCATAAACCTACATTTTCCCTATCAAGAAACCTTAAGATCCCCCTGCTTTTTTAATTTAAAAAAAAAAAAGAAAAAGAAAAAAACCAGGTATGTCAGGAGGCCACTTTTCAACCCTCTAGCTCAGAAATAGATTTAGAATCTTTTAAAAACCACTCAATTGAGTCAACTGGCAAAAGATACTGGAATTAATCCTTTGCATAGTTCTTCACCCTCAGTCAATTAGATCATACTGGTTCTGACATCCTCCAGTAGCAAAAGACTGCTTGGAATTGTTATGACCATTTCCTGCCTTTGAAACTCCTAAAATATTCTTAGCCTAAGAGTTAACTGTCTGTTAATGTAAATGAACTACAACAACAACCCTAAAAGAAAACAGAAACATTCAAGATTACTACTATCCAATTACTTCAAGCAATATTCATCTTATCTATATTATGCATTAGTTTTCTTTCTGCGTGTCACACATATGAAGTCAGTACTTTTTTGTCCCCCCACATTACTTTATAGGCTTATAAAGAAGCAAGTCACCTAGATGAGAAAGGCAAGTTGGCAAGTCTAATATCCCCTCAAGATTAAGAATCTCTAGAGCAGACTCTCTTGCACGCTGAGGAAGCCTACAGCACTTAACTAGATAAGATGGCTGTTTCAAAGAACCATCTTACTATAAAGCTTTATCAACTACACTAATATTATTATTATTAAGGTCAACATTCAGAGATCCAAGAAGGAGCAGTCTTGTGTGATTTTGCTTGCTTCAAATCATTTTAATTAGCACTGCAGATCAATATTTTATCCCTTAGAATTCCAAAAAAAACCAAAAAACCCCAAACCTGAAAGGTAAGGGCATGAATGCTTGGAGATGCACTGTGCTTTCCTCAATGAAACATTGAACAAAAATATTCTAAAAAGGACTACATGTAAGAACAAAAGAGCACAGTTGCTTCAACCTAAGCCACACTGGTAACATAAACCTCATCTCTCAGTAAATCTGTGGGAAAAGTTCTGCCAATCCTCTTTAGTCATCCCTGCTCTGCAATGACGGGAAGAACTGTAAAGAAAAGGGAGACCTCTGTTACTGCATCCACTAAGGGGAAGGAAATGTCCATGCTATTTTCCATTTAGAGATGATAGTATTGCTTGAAATGGAAAGAGGCAACAATGGCGTAGGTCCTGAGGGTCAGGACTGCAAAACCCATTTTTCAGTCTGCTTCTTCAATGCCAGATTACCTTAATACAGGTTTGGACCACATAATTTGTTCACATTAGTATATGGGGTTTGGTGTTTTAAAAGACAGCAAATGAAAGCCAGGGAAGTGGGATAAAAAAGAGAAAGATGCTTACATATGATCCCACCACCCCAAAAAATCTGCACTGAAAACCAGAGAGGTAGAAATGGGGCAACAAAGGGAGGCTACAAAATGCTGACCCAAAAAAGCGCTGTTGGAAATCCATGAAATTAATAGACAAAAAGGGCTCTGAATAGACAAATTTTGAAAGAAAATTTCTTAAAGCAATGGTTAGCTTGTACGTTTGTAATACACATTGGGTGTGAAAGGCCTGTAAAAAAAAATTTAAAACAAACCTGCAATTTATAGGAGTCTGATATACTTTTTAATTTTTCAAAACAATGAAGTTTAATTTGGCATAGCTGAGTAAGATTCCCCAATTTCCAGTCATCCACTCTAACAATTACTTATATAAACGCAAAACGTCGATTCTGTGATGATGTCCCAGTTTATATATTTTATGCTGTATTTACAGACTATATAGGAGCAACAGATCTATAACTTATATATAGATTTTATTCAAGCTGGAGTTTCTGTGAATTAGTATTTGGTGATCATATAGTCAGTTACGAGAATGTCTACTGCATACTATGTTTGTCCATTTCAAAGGTATTTTCTAAATGTATTTACATTAGCAAGTGCTCTCTTACTGAGTATGTGCCATAGTGTGCTTTAAAATTAGTAAATTCTAAGATTATAGAATAATAAGTCCTAAATGGTAAGTTTTATGAAACTTTAGTAATTAAGATCAAAGCTCACGATCAAGAATGCACCATGTAATTACTTATGTTTCCTCAACACACTTCATAGCATAAGGAAAGCCATTATACACATAACCAGAAAGGATTTTTTTCTACTGGAGCATCTGGAGAAACAAATGTTATCTTACCTTTGGGCCGCTGTTTTTACTACTGTTGTCTGTGCATGTGCATGGTGAAAACGTCTACCATGTACCACAGTTACAGGACAAGACATATTCTGAGCATTTTCACTGCAAACATACAGAAAAATGGTTAAAGACACTAGTGTACTTGTACATTGTCTCAGCTAAAAATGGCAGTGTCCTGCTTTTACAATAACAGCCATACAAAACCAAAAATCAACAAAGTGTTTCTGAATCAATAATACAACTTATCAGGATCCTCTGACAGGCATAAAAACATGCAGTCTAGAATAAAATTGACAAGTAAGAATATACACAATTGTCTTTTTTTTTCCCTGCAAGAAAAAAAAATTTTAAATTTTATCATCATACAAAACACTCTGAACCAGCTCTCCCTTACTCAATCCCATCACTGCAAAACACACTGCCTTTTTTAATGAATTAAAATGATTTATAATTCATTTTATACTTCCATCTATAAATTTTTATTAAGGCATAATATTAACTTCTTTATTATGACTTAAAGTGTATAACATGTGAACAGATTGAACTGCACATTCAGGAATTTCCCTCCTCTTATTACTCATAAGGGAAAATTAACAGAAAATTTATGGATGTAAGATGGCTAGTAACTGAAACAACACAACACAGCTCAGAAAGAAAAGAGAAGGATTCTCAAGTGCTCAGATGTCTCAGCAGGACTCTGAACAGAGACAGTACATTCACCAATGTCTTTTAGTATTTCTTTGGTTTCTTAAATTGTTGTCTTTTGACACTTTAATCTCATTACTATGTAAATAAACAAGTAATTCTGGAGAGAAGATTACTTACCATTACCCTCTCTAGTAAAAGCTGATATGAAGATGTGGCAGATCAATAATATATTTCTCCTTCAAAAATCATTAGACCCTAACAATTACCCTGCACACTTCTGTGATAGGACACACAATACTACGTTTCAAATGTTCAAAAACCATGCAACTTTTAACAGGCAGCATGTTGATAATACAAACTGTTTTAAATTATGGAACTACAACACTTAAATTTTGTTTGTAAAATTGCTTGAAAATTTTATTTGCACTAAAAATGATGTGAAAAAGCACTGATTGATTAAAAATATTTCTCAGAAATACGATTCAATACAGTTTTTGCTCCTGCTGTTTATTCTGCTATGAACAATGAAAAAACTTGAAGTACCAAAATTCCCCCAAAAGCTGACAACCAATTCCTAATCCTTCCTCTGCGTTCCCCCAAACATAAAACTGAGCAAATCGCTAGCTTGCTTTTTAAATTTCTTTTCATTTCAGAACTACGAATCCTTTTGGGAGCCTTATATCAAGTATTGTAAGTTAACACTAGAAGCTTTCAGAGCATTCCTGACTGATCATAAGATGACTGTTATGATCTGACTGATCATAACATAACCATGAACATAACAGAACAAGACCTATCAAACCCAACCAAATGGTAAAACTCACTTTTCCAGAACATGAAGTTTAGAAACATCAGAAATGTTCTGAGCTAACAGTTCCACTCCTCAAAACTAACCTAACAGCATCCTAAGTGAAGACTATGCAACTCTAGCTGGTCAGTCATCATCCACACTACTTTACAGTCCACCTTATATTTAATGTTGTCACCTGAGAAATAAAAAGCTGACAGCTACTTGCCCTAAATACTTTAGGATGTCTCAAATCCTCTCTGGCTTCCAGATTAATGTCTTTGAAAAAGATACTAGAAAAGAAAACACAAGCAGAGTGCAGCAATGCCTTCTCAAATGCTTAAGACTTAAGGAGTTTAAACAAGCAAGGAAGTCTATAAACACACCTAATCTCATGTTTTATCATTTTATTTGTTGAATCTGAGCTTTACCAAACTATTGTGATTGGGTAACTCTAAGTCTTGTGCCCCTGCAGCACAAAAACCCCCTAACTGTTAAGCAGCACTTCTGCTTTCTGCCTCACACTCAAGTAGTGAGAAACTCCAGTAGGTGCTGGAATAGAATATCACAGCCTGCTGGGGGATCAGATTTGAGTCAAAGCAGATTGTTCTAGATGGCACACTTAAATGGTTCATATGGCATCAGATATGTTTCCAAGTAGGACAGCTGTAAAATACAGTCTGCTCTATCATCCTGTTCCTTGAACAGAACATACCCAGTGCAGACAGAACAGCCAGAAAATTTAATCATAAAGTCCTAGCAAGTTGCAAAATGGGCACATCCAAACTGAAATCTGGGTTTGCAAGTTTCAACACAGTTTCAAGGAAATTGACATACAATACTAAAACCAAGGTGATGTAAGGGACAGAAAGTTCCTTGAAAGAACAAATGTTCTACAAGTCCGAAAGAACTTACAATATATTAACGGCATATATCTCCTTGACATGACCTCAGAAACCACAGAGTCATTTAAAATCTACGCTCTGATGAAAACAAGGTTACACTATCACGTTCTATCAGCCGATCCTAGGAACTTCTTAACACCACAGATTCAAAAGACAAAGCACAGAGGAATCTTGCACTGGGCAAAGGGATGGATCTAGGAGTAATGGAAGCATAAAATGTCAGGAACACGAACACAACTACAGACTACATGAATTCTGCTGTTCATTAAATTATCTTTTTTTACAAAACATTAAAAAAATCTAGAAGGGACTTAATAAAGTGAGAAATTTTGATACAAGTTATTGAAAACTAGCAAAGATAAAAGCAATTTAAAATAAAACCTCATGACTAAAAAACCTCCAAAACCCAAAACTATAAGGGTTAAGTTAGATACTGGATTTGCTTACCAAATAAGCAAATTAATTGGTTGGTTTAATTTTTTGTACATGCAAGTGGATATGTACAGGGAAAATTTCTTCTCACTGTCCTTGCATATCCCATCTTCCTATCACTTGTTCCCTGAATTTTAGGGAATACTGTATTACAATAATACTAATTTGAGCCAAGTTCCATTTATAATGTAGTATTTGTCAACAGAAGGAAGTCCCAATCCAAGTAGTAGAATGTCTGAACTAATGCCTGAGACTGTCTAAAAAACCCTCAGCAATTACCTACCTTAACAAAATAAAACCCACACACCTTTCTGGAATTTAAGAAAAACATACATACACAGAGTCAAGTATGACTGCTTTAACAGAAAAGGAAGAAAAATTACATAGCAAGGTTGGATTTCACTACAAATCCCCCAGCCACACAGAATAAAATTCTAGTTTCCAGAGGATTAGAGGAAACTTATTTTAAATGGTTAGGTATAGTCACAGCAAACAACAAATACCATGTAGATGCACAGGCTTCTTCACTACTAAACAGAGCAAAGAAGTCCTGACAGATTTGTGACAGACATTTGTATCTTTATGTCTACATTCAAGAACACAGTTGTAAAGAATGGAAATAACCAGGGTGATTCCCTAGGAAATAGCCAATTTGAGGAGAAGCAAGGTAGAAATCTGGAAATCTATAAATCTGTTGTGTATACTAAAAATTAAAGACTGAAACACAAAGCATCATTTACACAGCATAAACCAAGGATAGTGAAGTACTATGCTAATTTATGTAAATGTAAAAAGAATTTTTAAAAGGGATGGAAGAAGTACCCATGTTCAGAGTTAGCAAGAGCTGCTAAGGAGCGCTTAAATGTGTTGAAAAATAACAGACTCCTGTGCAATGGCAAAACTTTTAATAACTTTTAACAAAAAACTTGCCATTATAAAATCTATTTTATTTTATAAAAGCTTTTAAGTTCCACATAACATCCTATTAGTCTATATCAAAACCCAAGACATTTTCTGTATTCCCATCATAGGAAGGCAGGGAAAATGTAGGTGCACTCTCATCAAAAAGCTCAGTTAAATCTTTTTCATAAATGTCTGATCGTGTCTATCTGTGGATCTGATCAGGTCTGAAATATCTGTGGAGAGAATGCAATGGTGCTTTTAGGTTTTATTGGACATTGGGAAGGCAGTGATTTTGGTTTAGGTTTATATGAACAAACCCTATACAAGAAAGCTCTATAGGCAGAGATGAATTTTTAAACAGTGACAAGATGGGAAAGATTAATACCTTTATTAATATCTTTATATATATATGCCTATATACCTTCTACATGCCTTTTTTGTCTTCATTAATATAACATTTAGCTAGAAATCATGACTCTTCTGACAAGAAGACAATTGAAAACGTAATAAAATGTAAATAAAGTATTAAAGACACTTAAGCTTATTCAAAATAACCTAGTATACAATACTTAATATCCTCTAGTTACTGTTCCAAACATAGGTTACATATACCCAAACAATGGCACATTTGTTGTTATAACAATAACTGAAACTATTATGAATACAGAATTTTACTCATCAATGAAAGTTTCACTGTTCTTTGCCAAAACTGAGCCACTGAAAAAAAAAGGATGCAGGATAAGAATAGGCTTTATTCATCTAATAAGCTAAAGTATTGTTTGCATGGTCCTTACAGCAGTAGTTCCTAACAAGAAAAGGTTCATAACGGGCCTTCTTTTATCACAAAAGTCAGGATCTGTGGGGGTTAGCTTTGTTTTGGGTTTGTTGTTTGTTTTTGTTTTTTTTCATTTAAGAGCATGCATGAATTTAAAGCCATCCACAAGCTACAAAACACCTAAAGTAGAGCGGTATGTATTATATTCAGGTAAGAGAGTGGGTAAAGGGTCATCCAGGTTTTGAAATTGAACTAAATAGATTAATATGTGGGAATAGGTTACAATTACAACATAAAGGCAAAAGCAGTCCTTATTCTGACGGAAGTATGGCAATTCTTGTATTGATTTCTCTCCAAACTGATGGACCACCAGTCCAGACTAGAAATTCTGGACTTGTTCCCTGTACATCAGGCTCAAAGATCAGCACAGCAGGAGAGGACACACATCACACAAGACTTCAAGGATTTATTTTCTCAAATGACTGTGACAAGACGGTCCCACTAGCCAACCAAGCTCTATGGAGCAGCATGCAAGAATGAAGACCAGGGCATCCCTCATACAGCTCTGTATGGGTTCGGTATTTGATGACTGGCCCAACTATAGCTAGCATCTTAGGAACTTTTCCTTCCTGCAGGGGTAAGCAAATCGAGTGCACTGTAGCAACATGAAACACTTGCAGAGGAAGGTACATGAACTTATCACTTTTTATTATATACTAAATAAAGAGATCAGTCTGTTACAAGTTAGAGACAGTAGTAACAAGCAAGTGCAGCACTGAATGCTTAAACACTGTTCCTGTCAGCTCTAAATTTAAGTGACAATCTCAAGCTATCATGTAGGAGTATGGATATTTGCCGAATCCTTTAAAGGAATAGTCCGTGATTCCTAAATCAAATGATATTTTTTAGTAAGAAAAACAGAAAATGCATCCTGAGTTAACCTTGGCAATTCAGAGTCTTGAAAAGAAGAAATTATTGATGGTGATGTTAGTAATAATCATCTAGCTGCTAGCACTGTATAAAGGAAACAATAGCACATACAGACAGCATTGGTAAGACACTGACAAGTATGCCAGCGAATTCTCTAACTCTATTTTCATAATCTTCTGGTATTTTACTAATGTACTATTTAACATTTTGGAAGAGGAGAGACCTTAACAATCTGGTTTTCTACCTTTGCTCAGAAGCACAGAACAGGATAATGCACAGCAGATAATGCAAATGTACTACAAGTTCTGTTCATTTAGCATTGATTTATATCAATGATCAAGCAGGTAAGTAAACATAAAACTAAATGCAGTACCTCAGTTTCTTGCTATTTCCCATCATGTTGAGGCCAATTGAGTTCCCTTTAAAAAGTCTCAAGCTTCCAGCTTTGCCTCGCCTTGCATATGTTTTTATGAAATCACCACTGGTGCCGACAGCTCCAGGCCGACAACGAAGTGACTGTAACAACAGAATTCACATATATTAAAATACTTGTATAAAAGTTGAAAGGAAATAATGAATTGCAAAATGTTTATATAAATATTACTTTACCTTCATTTTCAGACTGCTTTTGTATCAAATTTCACATAAAATATACCCCATCTACACCCTTACTCACTAGAATTCCTTATGGAACAAAATATAAATATTTTTAAAGTATCATGAACCACCTTGCAGTTGTAAGCTATTTAAGTATACACAAAAAAACCAACCACAAAAAGCACGGGGTTTGCCTATGCGTCTTCTTTTATATATACACATACATACACATATGCATAGAAAACTGGGAACCTGACAGTAAGAAATCATGGGTTATAAGGATTAATATTCCTAAATTAAAAATAGAATCCCATTAATGATACCTGTCTACTCTTAAAACTAGCTATTTGTGCTAATATTTTCAGAATACTATACAAACCAACAGGGCTAAGAGGAACAAAAACATTAAGGGTAGGCAGAAAGATAGCTTGAACAAATGTTGCTAAATCAACAGCTAAACTTTCATTTTGTAATACCACACAGATGACTAAGCAACATTGTTTAAGAACTTCGCAAGCTCTAAAGATACATTTTCACCAGGAGGTAAACAGAGTACTTGCCTTCCTTTCTTCATTGGGACTGAAAGGCCCATCACTGTCATCTATGCTGAGCAGGTTTGCCTCACTGGATAGATGTGGGAGAGAAAAGCAGATACAGTGTAAATGCAACAGAACACCAGCAAAACAGTTTAAATACACAAAGCGGTTTTTTTCTCCCCCTTGCCTAAGTTTAATAGCATCACATACACATTGGGTATACATGCCCCAAACACCAGGAACATAAAGTAGGCAGTGTAGTGATGCAGATGTATTATGTGAACCTGAACTTTAAGTGTAGATCGAATTATTTCACAAAAAGCAAAATTTTAAAGATGTTATTAATTCAAAGTAGAGAATACCATTGAACCTTCAATATTGTTACAGCAATGTTACTGACATCATGAAAGATTCTATACAACTCTATGCATAAATTGTGACAACTACTAAATTAACCTATAAAGCATAGCCTTACTTTGTTCATGCATATCAGTGTTCAAGTATGTAGTTTAAAATTGCAAAGTTCACCGTGCTTTAGGAGAAGAACTTACATGTGACTAAATTTTATCCCATAGGAATTACTGCCAAAATACATCTTCCTAAAAATAACACATTCAGTCTGGCTCAGCCACTCATTAAAACGTGTTTCTTTAGTACTTCTATGTCTGTAATCTTCAGCTATTACAATGGGGAAGAAGATACAAAAAAAAAAAAAAAGAGACCCACTCCGTGACACTGAAAATGTATTCTTTTCAGTAATAGGCAACTATCCTCAAATAAATATTTAAACTAAACCCCCAATCATACACTTTATACGAATAGCAGCTAGACTAGGCTAACGCATTCTTGCTTCCAGAAGCAACCTGCAGATAATCCTTTCTCATCAATCCTGATAAGGTTACTCCTCTCTTGGCCACAACAAAATAATACAAGTTTAGCCAACTTAGAATTGCATCTTGGGGGGGGGGAGGGGCGGTGAGGGTGTTAATTAAGATCATTCAGGCAGAAGTTACTTAAGAATACAAACAGTTATGCCAGGAGTTCCAAGGGAACAGCTACACAAGGGAAACAATGATGGAGGTAAAGGTGGAAACATTTTTTAGCTGCAAGTATGACATGTTCATTGCAATATGCATAGCGACTTTAGCTCTTTATATACAGGTAAACACTCAGTACCACCACTCCCCAATTTCCTAAAAACTTCTTCCATGCACAAGATTTCCCATCGTGTTACAATTTATTCCTCCACCTTACATAATACAGTTATCCCTACATCAAATAAAAGAAAAAAGTTCTTGACTCACAGGGTGAGAACTGCAGACCCTGAAGTTTCAGGAGATAAGACTGTGTGCACAGCTGGTTTTGATATGGGAACAATGATGTAAATGTCAACACACTTAGCCAGTGGCACTGTTGTATTTTCCTTTCGTCTACAGAACACAACAATTCTATGTGCGTAATGGTAAAACGAACAGTGTAGTGGAACATCACTAACTTCCAATATACAGTGTCACAAAGACAAAGGAGTAGAGCTGTACTTCTGTACAGACTATCTATGGATATTAAAATTTTAAAATTCCATAACTTTTTTTTTTTAGCTCTCTTTCAGGATAGGTTATTCTTTAAAGGGAGGCTCACTGATCTTTCTGAATCCTTCCTCAGAAGACAATGAGTTTAACGATTTCAGAAATCTTCCAGATCCTACAGCATAAACAAAACGCTGCAGCACAGACATGAATAGGAACCTATGGTAGGTACCCGCAGCTCTGGCATTCACCTACTGTTGACTTAGCCAGATCATGACACTTCTAGATATATTTTCCTTCTTCAGATCCAGCTTGTACAAAAATCATGACTATTTTCAAAATGCCCTTGGTACAGAGGCTATACTTTTACAGCTTCAAGATGCCACAATACTGCAACCACTTTAACAAAGGGTGTTTGGGTGGGTGAGAGAGAAGAGACGGTAACAGACTGCAAATGAACAAAACACTGAAAAAATCCTTAAATCAAACTGAACAAAAATAACTCTTATGATGCAACTAAAGTGACATGACCAGAAAAATATTTGGGAATTGGATGTTTTTAAAGAACCAGTATTTCTAGATTTTAAGAAATGCAAAATATATGCACCAGTACCAGAAAGGCTGTTTTTTCAGAGAGCAGAATACATAGCAACTGAGTAATGTCTATTTGCTCATGTATCACATGCTTACAGTTGCTTGGTTAAATGAAGTAAATTATACAGACAAGGAAAAAAACCACTATACCACACTCCCACATACCACTCAATAATGTTTTAACACTAGTGAAATGAAACCTCAGTGGTCTTGCTGGGAGGAAGCTATGCCTCCACACTTTGTCACTTTGAACCAGGATACCAGAGAGAGGTATTTTCATATTAGTACAATAATTTCTAACTTTTCAATACTTTAATTAAAATTTTATAACAAATTAAAGTTAAGTCTTTACTAAAATGAAGAAAAAAAAAAAGAAAGAAGTAATTTAGGTACTCTTTCCAAAGGGGAGTTCATAATTACTCATTCCAATGTAGGCACTGAACAAAAAAAAAAAAATCCATTTACTACTTATTTCTAATCACTTAGAATTTGTTTAATGTTTTAAAACATTAAGAACTGTGCAGCAGCTAGTCAGTTTAACAGACCGTGTTTTTACAACTATCTACAAGCAACCCAAAATTCAAACTTCTGTTGATCATTGAGGTTACACTCCAATGAGCTGCAAGCATTATTTCTATCAGCTCCCAACTGATCCAGTCATGTTTCAAACATAATTAGAATTTATTTCTCAAAACTTTCACGAACAAAAACAGGCTGACATATTTCCTCTCACTGCACACTGTGTACATTCTTTATTTTCAATTACATGGTGGTAGGCAGCACATTTAAAAAAGCCCTGATATCAGAGGCACAAAAGTAGTAGTGGTATTATTCAACTCATGCACAATGCCATCCCATTAAAAATAACCTTAACTAAAAATGGTAAAAATTAAGAACTGAAGCTCTGAACAGAAAGTTTTTTATCAATTTAAAGGTCATAGTCCCTGACTTACAGGGTCATCCAAGAAGGATAAAACATCTATATAAATATCGGGTATTTACTGAGAAAGGAATAAAAAGGAAAAAATATTGGAAAAAAGCTAAACAGATTTTTTTTTTTTTAAAAAAAGTATCATTGTTTTTCCAGTCAGAAATACAAGGCAACAAGCAGTGTATCCCCCTTAAATAAACAGGAAAAAAAATATATTTTTTGAAATAAAGTGTTAGCTAAGAAGGGACACCATAATGCAAATAAATCAGAGGCCCACATTTATTTGTATTTAGATTTTTTGATAAGGCTTTTATTGAACAAACCTCAGCAGAAGGCCCAAGTCTGAACTATTAAAAAACCCAGCATGACAGCCAGGAGAAAACCAGGCCCATCAGTTTACAAAACCACTGTGGGGCATATCAAGACATATTTCAAAAACATTTACCCAGACATTAAAAAGGAAGTGAACATAAATTATCCGATACACTTCAAGAATAGTCGTCTGTAAAACCAGAAAGCATCTTATAACATGTTAATTTCAGAAATGAATTTAATTAGTTTATTATTTTGGCCACGTTTGCGTAAGTCTGCCATCCTTTCATGTCTTCTGCTACAGAAGATACATATCATTTCCGTCATTTATTCTGTGATGGTCTACACAGTGTGTTCAACTGACCAACTGGTCTTCTTTTTTTTCCCCCTCTATTGCTCTACATAAACGTTCCTCTCCTGTGGGATCTCCAAGTACAAAGGAAGAAATGTCTCAAGTCACTTGCTATCATCTTGATTGCTATCCTGAGTAGATCAAATCTTGTAAATCTTAAAAAATGTTACTTTTACTCTTTTAAGTGGACTGAAGATTACCTGCAGGCATTTACTTCAGGATAAGATACTCGTCAATTCCCATTTTCAATTTCTGTAACTCTACTTTTTCATGCCGAGTATCAACTCTAGCAGCACTTAAAAAACTATATATTTGTGTTGGGTGACCATTAATTTTTCCAAATCTTCTTCAGTTTATGAAGTTTTTTACTTTTTTTGTATTCATTACTTGACACCTTACTATTATGACACAGCCCATCTAATTCCCCAAATTAGTTCAACAACACACTTTTAAAATAATCTACCTATTCTAAAAATTGCTTTGGTAGGATGTCATTAGCCACATATTTTGTGTTGATCTCACTCAGGAAAGATAATCCAAGCAGGCATCCAGTATTGACCAACAACATTAGGACAGGTCTCACGGGGTAATACAAGAATACAGCCAATCATTTAAGTGCTGGAATGTTATTCTTGGGCTAGTTCAAAACAAACTTACTGTGTGTCTGCCACTAAGAGGGCAAAAAGCTGCGTAAGGTCAGATGTTAAAATGCTAGTGCCTCAACAACAAGCATGAGATGCATCCAGATGGTTGCTTCAGATCTACAACTTTCTCCACACAGAAATGCAGTAAATTACAAGCATTGTTAGCAAATATCAGCGTAACAAAGCAAATAAGGATGTTGTTCTAAAAAAATTGCCAGAATATATACTTATTGCATAGCATACTCAAATTATTGGGGGGACACAAAGCTTTATGCTAGCACAATTCTATGAACTAAAGCTGCTAATCTTTGAAATGTTCTGCTAAGGGTAAAGGAAATTTAGAAAGAAAAGGACCATTTACTGTCAAATCACTCGTTTTCTAAAGATTCCCTTCTGTCAATATTTTGTTATACAAAATAAAAATGTGTCAGAAATACACATTTTGTTTTTCAAAATGCTCAAAGCTTACAATGCCATTAAGACACAAAAACCAGGTGTTAGCAAAAGTAACTATGTGGGCAGCTTAAAACATGTAGCTGTTTGGAGGGAGTGAGAAGTTGCCTGAAACAATATCAGAGGATAGGTAAGTAAAAAAGTCAGGATCTCCAGTTTAAATCAATTTTCAACTACTCTTTTTTCAAAACTTCCAGATAAGATTCTGCATAATTCACTGACATAAAAACAAATCACTGATGTGAGTAGGTAATGAAGTTTCAACACTAGCTATGGGAAAACTGTTTATCATACAGAATATTTCAAAGGAATGAAAAAGCACTCAGAAATACGATTTTAAAATGAGATACAATTATATAAAAATATGTTCCATGATCAGTTTTTCAAACTACTTTTTTTCTTTTTAGCGTCACTACACTAGACATCTCATTCTGTATTCTTAAGTCAACATCAGCTGGAGACAAATGGAAACCAGCAGTAAATTACTACAAGAAAAAAAAGCTGCTATGCTTACAAATATGAGTTAGTTGTATTTCTGAAAAGAAGTAAAATGCAAATGCTAACTTTATTGTATGTACTGCCACTACACTTAAAATATATTATGATGTACTAGAAATGGACGTACAATTGTTAAAAAAAAGCAAGCTTAATTTTATAAAACTAAAATGCCCTTAGTTTGAGAACCTTTTATAAAGTGGTTGTAAGTTCTGATACAGTTCTGTTTTGACAAAAGCTCTTAATGCTTACCTCACACTTCAATGAACTCTTGAACTCATTTTTAAATAACTAAAATATCACGTTTCTTAATGTTTTTATCAGATTACAGCATAGCCTGCTGCTGCAGCCTAAGTGGTTATGTGTATTTTCCCATCTCTCTTCCAACGCACAATATTTGGCTGAATGTTACAGGATATACATTAATATAAGAATTACTTTTGTACTTAACCACAGGATTCAGTTTTTCCTTACTAGAGAACCACAGCATCCTTTTTAAACTTGCAAGTCCTACTCTACAAATATCTAAGAACAACAAATAAACGTAGCGTGAATTCTTCATGCACAAAACTTGTTCTTTTAACAATTCATGAGTCTTTTTGGAAATAAATACATTAATATAATGAAGACATATTAGCAACAACAAAATGTCACACGGACAAAGTATATATTCAAACTACACACATAGGTCTTAAGTTTTAGTCAAAACCCAGACATACTAAGTAAAGAAATCATCATTTCATGGATCATAGAACAAAATCAGCCTTAAGTCTACGCAATGAGATCAGCATAATGGAGAAAAACCATTTTAGTCTTTTAAACTCAGTTTGACTTGATGTAGGCCTACAGCTACTGAAGTACCTTAATCATAACTGTGAAGTACTGAGTAGCATCACCACTACAGGAAAAGTTGAAGCTGCCTGGATACCCTACGGTTCCATTTCCTTACGTTGCATGTTGACATATTTGAAATGTACTGTGCCCTACGTTGTAAGCCCCATGTTCACAATTAACTTCACATTATAATGCACTTCTATATGGTAATACTATTTAAAATAATCAGTTATTTGAAACCATTTTTCTTCATCACTGAAATTTTTGAGATATTGTTTCTTATTAATAAATTACAAAAGTTATTTATTTATAAATAGACACTTATACTTTCAATAGCCTAGATAAAAGCATCCTTACTCTTTCTCTGCATCTCCTTCACTTTCTTCTGCATGATCAAAGCTCCAATTATTTTTAAAACCTCCATCTCTCTTGGACTGTGATCTATCCAAAGCTGAAATGAGAACAAGTTAAGATAAGTCTTGATTTCAAGCCAAGTTATTAATCAACACAAACTAGAGGAGTAAACCAGACGCATATATTTTCCCCAAGTATTTATTTTGTTGATGTCAATGTTTAACTATCATTTGACAAAATAAGTTCATCAATGCAGTGGTGACTCATTTTCCTAAATAAATACAAGTGAGTATCTGTCAACATCTTGATTACTACTGCAACGAGTTCGTAAGCTATTAAAAATGATGACATGAGGCAATTTTACAAGCATTTCAACTGTTTTACTGACACCTGTAAATTCAAGGGTTCCTTTTCTGATGTGAACTTTATGCACATAAAAAGCGTGCTAAAGTTTATTCTTTAAATGTCTAATACCCAAGCAAGTTCTGACCTGCCCCAAGTACAATTTCAACACAGTATGGGGTTTTTTTATTCAACATATGGCACTGACCTAAATAAACATCTGATGCTTACTGAAATTTCAGTGTTAGCATCAAGTAAGTGAAAACCTGAACTTTCTGAGAAGAGTCACACTACCTCAAATTTCAGATTTATCTACTGCAATATCCAACATTATGGAGATTTTCATACAATACGATGGCAAGGAGGTATTCTTAAGCGAAGGAGGCCCAGAGCATGGAGACAGCGTTCATTAAGGCATGGCACTGTTCACCCCACACGTTAATCTCTGTGACTGAGAACTGTCTCGCACAAATTCTGTATGACAAACTATACAGCAGCTTTGATTTCAGTGTAATTTAAATGTTTCTTTTCTTACAGTATTTTTCTTTACATAGTTGGAAATGCATTTAGAAATAATGAATGCAACTCTATTTTTTGATAGAAAAGAAAAAAAAAGTCACAACCAACAACAGATGTCTAGGGTAAAGTATAAAGAGTGCACATAGAAATATTTATTTCATATTCAACCTCTGCTTCCAGCTACTTACATCTACTGAGGACTTCCTGAGCCATGGGTGATATTCCTGTGTTTAACAGCCATTGCTAGCCTATTTCTCCTCCCCACTTGCTTTTTTAATCAAGCCTACTTTATAGAATCAACAACATCTTGCAGTAGATAGCTTAATTATACATTATATGAGTAAGTATCTCCTTTGTTTGTCCTGATTCAATTTGGCATTTTTCAATTCAATTTCAATTTGCTCCTACTTAGTACTCCACTCCTTCAGTTCTTGTACTTTGGAAGACAGCGGAAAGTAATCCTTCCCTATTCACTCATGATTGCACAGATCTCTGTTGTGTTCTTTCACAGTCATCCTTTTCCCAGGCAAAAAAAAAGAAAAACACCCGAGAAATTTTTCACCACATAAAAGCTGTTTCATGCCTTTAAATCACTCTCAGTGCTTCTCTCTGAATCTCTTCTACTTTACTGTATCCTTTTTGAGATGAGAAGAGGACTCTGACACGACGAGGAATATTCAAGATGCATACGTGACATGAATTTCTACAGAAGCAGTATGATGTTTGTGTTTTGTTTCCTTTCCTCATAAGTTTTAACACTGGATTTGCTGTTTTCACTGCTATGGAGAACCACATTGATCTTTACGTACTAGATAATTCCATCTTTTGCTTACAGTTGGCAAGAACCAGTTCAGCACCAATCATGGTCTACAAAAATTCTCTTTCCTACTTCTTATTCACTTGGATTACTTGGCATTTACCTACACTGAATTTCTTATTTTAACCCACATAACCCAAAATCTGAGCATCCACAATTTTCTTTAAATAGCTAGCCACTATACCAACCCAAGTAAAGTTTGCAACATCTACAAACTTTGACACCTCATTATCAAACCCTTTTCTTTATATCTGTGCGCCAACATTAACACGGAAGCTTGTGGAATTCAATGGGTTACTCCTATTAACAAAATGAATTCATTTTTGCCCTCTCTTTCCACCTGTTGACAAATGGAAACTTTCCATTTTATCCAGAGGCAACGTAGCCTCTCCAGAAGCCTTTGATAAAGGACTTTACAGAGGGAATGACAAAATTCTGGTCTTCATTATAATTTCCCCAAATTTGGGTTGCATTGCCACAAAGTTCATGGATGTAAAGCTTCTCAAATACCTCCACTGCCTTTTTAAAAAGCTGGTATCATACTAGCTACCTTCTTTACCTGTAGCAGAAAGACACTGCTAACCGGTAAGTAACACACTAGAGTCCTAGCTCCTTTAGCCCTGAGTTCTCATTACAACACCAGGATGAACTTGCTGCCTTGTTTGCTTAATGTACCAGAATTTTTTCCACTGATATTTTGTTTTGAGTCATATACTCTACCCTGTTCCTTCTTAAGAAATATTCCATCTTGAAGACCTTTGTATGTGCTGCCTAACTGGGTGCAAGCAATTCCATTTTTCAGCTATGACCTTATATTCTCCAAAGCTACCTTTTACAACTCAGGTGTCTACTGACCCTACAGATACTCCAGAAACTTTTCTGCTGAGTTTGAAGAAATACTTAACAATAGTTTTATGCCTGTTGGGAGTTATTAATCAAAGATTTTTTTGCCTGCCTCATTAGAATTATAAGTTTAATTAACTAGCCTTTTTATTGTTCTCTATTTTCATCATGTGGACAAAAGTTCGGAGTCAAGAAGGATGATGTTTTATTTCAGTCATCTCCCCTTATGCTGCTGTTTTGCCATGCTAACATTTTGTGGGGCCTTTTGAAGTCTATTTAAATAAGCACCAAGCATGTGCTATAAGCCTCCAATATGGCGTTTTTAAATAACTCCCAAGCTGTCCACAAATATTTTACACTCCGGCTGCATCTTTTAGTTTCTTTTCAAAGAGTTTCTTAAGATTTTCTGTAGTCCTTTTTTTTGAATTAAACATTTCTGTATTGAATGGTTTTCCTCCAGGTTTAGAAATTCAGCATCCTTGCAGGACGTGATGTACTTCACAAACACACTGCAAGATTCTCCAGCGACACTCATTATACGCTGCAGAACAAGTACACCCAAGAGTCCCAATTTCACATGAAAGGGAATTGCTGAAACGCACTGCCACTTCTTTTTGCGCAAAATGTTTTCCTCTAGAAGGAGAACTGGAAGGTGGTGTTTCACCGAGACTTCCCTCAGTATCTGTGTCTGCTATCCCTGCAGCTTTTACAGTTTAACAGGTTACTATAGTCATCATCCTGGTCAAGTAACTGGTAATGTAACTCCAATGTCTTTTTTTTTTTCTTTTTCTTTTTTTAAACACAGTCCTTCAAGCTATCTGGATTTCATGTAACTTTTGGAGCCTTTTAAGTTTGCTCTGACTTCAATGTTTTCTGGAACACAGAGTACTTCTTGAGGCAGCACAATCAATTCTCCACCAGTCCCTCTTTAGTCTCAATTTGTCATAAGGTCCCTGTAATTATTTTCCTTCTATCTAATTTCATATAAGTTAATTCTGTCAGTTTCTAGTTCACCCATTTTACCTAAAATATTTTTCTAGGTTTCTTCACACAAACGAAGCAAATGCTTTCGTTGTTTTCTTTTGGTTCTTTTTCTATTTAAATCAGACTGTTTGTACTTGATTTCCTACATCAGTTCCTACCTTAGTTTTACCAACTTCACTAGAGGACTTTTTTTTTTTTTCAAATACTTTTGACCACTCAGCATAAATTATATCAAATCATGTGCCACTCCACATGTACCAGCCTCCCCCTACTCTAGGTGCCACAAGACTGGTTCTATTTTCGTTTTGAGAAAATCTATCCCCACTGCACTGAACTCCCTCTCTAAAGAAGGAATTTGCAGACATTAACTCATCTTCCCTGCACATTTTTTTTTTGACATTGCAACTGTCCGTTTTTGTGGCAGTGCACCTGCTACCGAAGATACTAAGATTTTTATCACGTGCATCAATGCTACCAGCTCTTCTGTTGCATTGTCTACAAGTCTTCAGATATCTTATACAGTTTACCATCTCTGCTCCTAAAAGACAACTTGTCACCGATTCTGTCAAAAAAATCAGCAACCTATTTGTGTAATAATCCAGTCCACTGCTATAGACCAGCTCAGTGTCCATGGAAGAAGTATCCCAGCTTTGCTCACCTAGCTCTGGATCAATTTCTACTCTCTCTAGGATTCGTGGTCCTACCAAAATGCAAATCTACAAGTATACCATCATGTTAGCCAGACTGTTCACCTGACAGAGTAACTTGATCTGAATGGTCACTTGGGATCTGATCCTATACAGGATTTTATTTTTTTTTTTTTTTCAGCAGGGATAACAAGTCAGCTGTCACACAGGCTAAGTTTCTAACTATTTTGCAGCAAGACCTAAATTTTTAACTTCTATGCTGCAATTTTTACCATGTATACTGAGAAGACCATTTTAATCAGCAAGATGCATTCATGCTCAGAAGGTGAAAATACTCAAATAAGCAGACCTGGCCCTAAGAGGCTGAACCAACAGAAGTCAATTGCTGTGCCTCTGCCCAAGAAAGGCAGCATGCTGGAGCAGATTTCACTAGCAATGACAAATTGTTTTACCTCCCACTATAAACTCCCTTTGTTTGCTGTTGTACCAAGGGAGATTAGCAATTCTGAGTCCTAGAAACTAGATGGAATTTAAATGGACATCTTAAACAGGTGTATCTGATGTATATCAATGCTTTTTAAAATAATTGTGATCAGTGACATTTCATTTTTAAAAAAACAATTAAGAAAAACTTGGTGAAAAAATAATTTGTATTTTAGTTTTTAATTAAAACTTTTATGTCATTATTAAACACATCCTGAAGTCACCCTTTTAAAAATCCCCACACTGACTTTTTGTGTAAAATCCAATTAACAAATTTTGGATTACAAAACAAAGTATGCTTGTAGGAAAAACAGCAGAAAGCAGATTAACACCTTTAAGCTCCTGTGCATGGGCACTGTTGTGTAAACTCCTTTAGCAGGAATTTCTATCATTCAACAGTGGTGTTAAGCAATTCCTAAATGGTAGGAAAAACGTTCATAGGGTATCTCCATGAAATAAGAGCAAAGTTGAGCATTTGCAAAAAAAAAAAAAAAAATCCTTTAGAATTCTGCCTAAAACACTGAAGTAAGGAGTGACACAGTATTTAGTAAAGTCCTAGTGTCTAACAGAATGTATCGTCTTCCTTTTTTTTTTGATGTCTTGTACCCTGTGCTCTAAGGCAATTATTCCATATGAATCTATATTACGGCTGACCAGAAAAACAATCTATTTCTTTTCATTGTTTTGTATATGATGCCATATTGGATTTGCATAGCAGGGTTTTGGTAGTCAGGGGGAGGGGGGCGTTGCAGTGGTGGCTTCTGTAGAAGATACCAGAAGCTGCCCCCAGGTCTGACAGAGCCAAGGCCAGCCAGCTCCAAGACGCATCCGCTGCTGGCCAAGGCTGAGCCCATCAGCAACAGCAGCAGAACCTCTGTCATAACATATTTAAGAAGGGGAAAGAACAGCTGCTCAGCAGCAGCCACCAGATAGGAGTGAGAACACGGGAGAGCAACAACTCTGCAGACACCAAGACTAATGAAGAAGTAGGGGGAAGAAATGCTCCAGGCACTAGAGCAGATGGTGGTGAAGACCATGGCGAGGCAGGTTGTCCCCCTGCAGCCCATGGAGGTTAGTGGAGCAGATATCCACCTGCATCCCATGGATGACCCCATGCTGGAGAGGTGAATGAACCACGTGGGAAGCCTGTGCTGGAGTAGGCTCCTGGCAGGACCTGTGACCTGTGGAAAGGAGCCCATACAGCAGCAAGTTTGCTGGCAGGACTTGTGACCCTGTGGGAGACCCATACTGGAGCGGTCTGGTCCTGAAGGACTGCACTCCATGGAAAGGACCCATGCTGGAGCCGTTTGTGAAGAACCGCAGCCCATGGGAAAGACCCACATTAGAGGAGTTCATGGAGGACTGTCTCCCACGGAAGGGACCCCATGTTGGAGCAGCAGAAGAGTGTGAGGAGGAAGGAATGGCAGAGACAATGTGTTGTGAACTGACCTCAACCCCCACTCCCTGTCCCCTTGCACCGCATGGCGGGAGGAAGTAGAGAAACTGGGAGTGAAGCTGAGCCTGGAAAGAAAGGAGGGGTGGGGGGAAGTTGTTTTTAGATTTGTTTCTCATTATCCTCTTCTGATTTAATTGGTAATAAGTTATATTAATTTCCCCAAGTTGAGTCTGTTTTGCCCATGACGGCAATTGCTGTCCTGATTTCGGCCCAGGCGCCTGCTCTACAGCTGAAGAGAGGGAGTGATAGAGCAGATTGGTGGACACCTCGTGACCAGCCAATGTCAACCTACCACAGACACCAGATGCATGTACTGGCCACAGGAAGACTAACTTTTCTAGGAAAGCAGCTTTATCAGATGTATCACTGAACTCCCCACCACTCCCAGAATGTAACAGTAGAGACTTTAAGGTTCCTATTACAACACACAGAAGCTTTTACAAGTCTTTTGTCTGCTGAGATCACATCTATTTCTGTGTGTCCAAGAACCACCCTAAACATGAAACCTAAATCAAACAAAGGTTTGATTCAGGACCAAGGAGTTTTTCCAGGAGGACCTGAAGTTTACATTGTTTTTCCCCAGTTACACTGGTCAGAAAAAAAAGAAATAATATAAACCTCATCTTACAAATGCTTAGACTATCACAACTGCAACCAACTTATCAGATACTGCAGCATTTACACAAAAAATGCAAATTAATTTAAATGTGCTCAGAATCATTGCCTTCATCCAGACTCATATTTAAGTAAATTAAAAAGAACGCTTCTAAGCTTTCTAATCTGTTATTCATTTAGAGTCACCACATCTATTGTTAAGAGGATACAAGTACTCATAAAAATCTGACACAGAAACATTTTTTAATTTTTACCTTCCCTGTTGCTTCATTATTCCTTCAGAAAAGCTTCTTCAGGCTTCTATGCAAAATAGCTTTTTATCTTCCAGCTTTGATACCATCAGCTCTAGCAAGTCAACTGTGTAACCACAGAGAGATTGCATTTTCACATTCTAAAACAGCACTACGTGAACAGGTTTATGCACCCTTCACACTTCCTAAAAGGTGGGGCTTCTTGCTCCTGTCCTGTACCCCGCGTACGTCAGCACGGCTGTTTTTTCACTGAAAGCAAAACTGGGGAAGGAAACTAATTCAGGCAAAAACACCTCCAGCAGCAGGGGAGGGGGAAAGTTATTTTTCAACCATATCAGTTTCCTCCTTTGTTCAACCACACTACCACAGCACAGCTACGACAACACAGCAGAGCTAAGAGGCATCCAAGAACCAAGATTGGTTTAGGCACTAAGGATACCAAAGAAACCCTGCATGGAACCATAGCCTAGCCTACATTTATAGGTACAGATTTAGAGAGCTATTGCTTAAAAGATGCTTTAACTTGCCTCTCTGTGAATTAGCTGCAGGTGCAAAAAAGATGTCAAAGTTATTTCCAATAACAGGCAGTAATCATAAATTGATACTGAGATACTACCCGAAGTACAGAGTTCAGTAGTAAAGTTCTATGAGACCAGTGTAACGGATACAAAGTATGGACATTCTTTCACACATGAAGGCAATTTAATTTCTCAGAAGGCTTCTCAGAAACCCACCCTTTCAAGAATGTCAACAGAAAAACAATGAAATACAGAGCATCCACTCCTGGATAAAAAGCATGCAAAGAAAAAGCATTTATAAAAGGTCTGCAGTTCAAAAATGGAAAATCATCTGCATATTCTGAGAACTTTTTTTTTTTCCTTCAGGACCTTCATACACATTGGGTTGCTAACAGTGCAGAATATCATCTACAATAACTGGACTCAAGAACACAGAACCGCAGAAGTTTGATCATCTGCCAAACTGCGTTTAATATTTTCTAATTATTAACAAGGAGTTACAGAGGAGGAGGGTAGAGCTTTGAAGTATGTTAAACATTCTCTTTGCAATGTCTTCGAAGGTTTTTCTGGTAAGATAGCAGTGGTAACCACACAATGGACAACTAGTGTTTCTTCACCTTTCCTACTGATTCTCCCAACAGAGACGTAGAGGATGCTGCCCTTACGATAGCATCAGAAAACAATGCAGAAGTACTTCAAGAGGGCTCCTTTATTTACACCAGCAGCAAAAAGAATGCTAAGGAAAATGTGGGCCCACTGCTCAATGAGACAGCAACCTAGTGACAAAGGACATGGAAAGAAACTGAAGAATTTGATGCTTTCCTCCCCTCCCCCCGCCCCCCCTCCAGATTTCACTGGTAAGTTCTGTCCTCTGACCTCCCAGCTCCCCAACTCTACCAGCAGAACCTTTGGGAATGCAACAGCACCCATTCCCAAGGAGGGTGTGACTAAGGAACACTTAAAGCCAGTTGTATGTGTGTAAGTCCGTAGCATCAGACAGGATTCATCTGGTAGTGTTGAGGAAGCCTGCCAAAGTCAGGCCGCTTGTTAGGCCACTCTACATCAGCTTTGAAAGGGCATTGCATAACAGAGGTTCCCAATGACTGGAAAAACATCATACCTACTTTCAAGATGGGCAACATGGATGATTTGGTGAACTACAGGCTAGTCTGCACCACCTCAACCCTTGATAAGATTATGGATCAAACCTTCCAGGAATCCATTGTGAGCTACAGGATGACAAGAAGGTGAACAGCCAGCATGGATTTACCAAGGGCAAATTGTGCCTAACACAACTGCATTCTACAGTGACATGGCTGGCTCTGTAGGCAAGGAGAGAGCAATGGGTGTTGCAAGGCCTTTGACGTGGTCTCCCACAGGGTCCTCACAGCCACACTAGAGAGACATGGACTAAGAAAATGAATGATAACGTGAGGGGAAAACCAGCTGGGCCATTGGGGTCAAAGGGTGATAACTACCAGTGGAAAATCCTGCTGCTGTGATCCCACAGTGAATTGGTACTGGAGCCAATACCGTTTAATGTCTTTATTAATAATCTGGATGCTGGGATCAAGTGCACTCAGCAACTTTGCAGATGATAACAAACTGGGGGGGGCAGCTGACACACTGGAAGCCAGGGCTGCTATTCAGGGGGACCTGACAGGCTTGAGAAATGGGCTGACAAGAATCTTATAAAGTTGAACAAAAGCAAAATGCAAAGTCCTACATCTGGGATGAAATAAACCCATGCAGCAGTGCAGGCTAGGAAGCAGCTCTTCCAAGAGGATCTAGGGGTCTCAGCAGACAGCAAATTGAACATGGATCAGCAGTGCACCCCCACAGCAAGGAAGGCCAACATCATGATATATTAGCAAAAGTTTAGCCAGCAGTCAAGAGAAGTGACTCTTCCCTTCCATATGGCACTTCCATATGAAACTGTAACTGTAGTACTCCATTCAGTTTTGGACTGTCCTGTGTAACAAAGCCATTGACGCACTAGAGCAAGTTCAGTGAAAGGCTATCAGGATGGCAAGGGGGATGGAGCACATGACATATAAGGAGAGGCTAAAAAAGCTGGGTTTATTCATCCTTCAAAAGGGCAGAGAGGGCACCTTCTTGCTGTCTTCACCTACCTAATGGGAAGGCAAAGAGAAGATAAAGCCAAACTCTCCACAGAGATGCACAGCAAAAGGACAAGGGGCAATGGACACACGAAGAAAATTCCAATTCAACAAAAGAATTTACTTTTTACCATGAGAGTGATCGAGAGTGGACCAGACTGACCGGAGAGGTCATGGAGACTGAACAAAGCCCTGAGCAAACTGAGCTTGGTTTGGACAGGCGGTTCCAACCCACCTGGTTCCAATCAGCAATCAAGTAAAACCAGTGGCTATTCACTCATAGGTACAAAGAATCACCTAAGGCAACTGCACCATCATCACACACACTTCCAAAATTAAGTACCTCAGTCACTTTCCTTCTTTTCTCTCTCTGAATAAAGTATGCCACCCACTCAAACTTTCCACATAAGTAAAATAATTTTAATAACATCAAAGCAGGATCCAACAATAAAGGAAAAAAAAAGAAACTAATAAACAAAAAAGTATTTTTTTCATCTCTAGCATTATGAATGTATATAATTCTCTACTTACATAAGACCTTTACTGCTAGACTGGAGATACACTAAAAATTCAGAAAGGAACAAGAAAGTTTCAGTGTTTTTATAGGAAAGATAAATATAGCAGAGGTATCTTCCTATTTTATAGGAAAAGTTGGAGAATAAAAGGTTAGGATAGGCTAGGGACAATTTCTGAACGGCCAATTTACTCTCAAAGTGTGGTGAACAAGTATATAAAGCTCACAAGCCATTTCAAGGAAGAAGATACTTGAATGAGAATTCCAGAATATGATCTCTGTGGCAAATCAGTAGGTGATATTAATCACCTACGATCTCAAATTCTGAACACTGGAAGAGTTTGGTAAGATAAGCAAAACACAGCAGGAAACCTTACAGTATATTATGCATCCTATTTGCACACGTCTGATTTCAGACTTAGTTATGCACCATGGGATCCATCTTCATAAAAAAAGCTAAGCTTGTGCAACTGAGAATATAGCAGCACTAAACAAACAGCAGTCTATTTTCAGAAAGTGCTGAAAGGCAGTTACATACAGAATAAGATTAATAACCTAGCCTAACTACCTGGAAATTAGGCAACCAACACTTTGAGAAGGTTTCCAGGTTTGCTGCAATAATTGGAATGTCAGGTTGAAATAAAGCACTGTATTTACATACCAAAAGGAAGAAGAAGAAAAAAAAAAATCAAGAATTTGTATTATTTAACACTTCTGGATTTATCCTGCAAACTTTCAAAGACAATGTCAGATAGATATTAACCCCTCTACGAAAACATACAGAAATTAAAGTCCAGAAAGGTTCCATGACTTCTACAAGACAAAATGTAGGCCAGAAGAAGAAATTCTAAAATGTAATTAAAGCAGAAAAAAGCAGGACACTTCTTTGATGTTGTCAACTGGTCAAAATTCACCTGAAATGGACAGCAAAAAGCAGCACACAAAACCAAAAGACTCAACAACCTCAATAATTTGGTCAAATGAAAAAGGAACATCTTTGAAAAAATCTAAGTACAGAAAGGACAAAAGGAGGATGAAAGAGTTAGTTAAACTCTAAGCTGTGAGAAAAATTTGCATTTGCCTTTTTGTAAAGGCCAAAGACCTGGTTTTTCCTCCCTATTCTTAGTGACGCTGGCAAGCTTTCATACCCACGTGAGAGGGCAGTCAGCTGTATTAGATTGCTGATATGGCTGAAAAGTAATACAGACTAGCTCCACCAACACTTCCCTCCCCGTCCTACTCCGTCTCCCCGGATTAGTTTTCTGCCAATTTAGTTCCTTCAGTCAACTTGCCGTGAAGCCAGAGAAGTGCCAGTGTTGACTCAAGCAAAGCTGTGTGTGAGCGCACTGTCTCTGGGAGGGACAGCAGGACTGTCACTCTAAGCCACACAGAGCAGTTAGGCAGGCTCAGCTGTGATGTAAATTGCTGGCACAATTATTTGCATGGCCATACAGCATGACCCCACACATGGGGACTGCCACGAGTTAGAAAATGACCCTGCAAATACATACACAGTTAAGAATCAAGTAAATTGTGTCTGTTTATTAAAAAAAAAAAAATAAAAAAAAAATCAGAGAAATGCAACACAAATACAGGCAACAGCGTCCTGCTCACGCTAGATATGCTATATACTTCAACTCCCTTTGCAATTAGAGTTCATCAATGCAGTGAGGCATGATGTCATGCAACTACATTACTTCATTAAAAACACATAAATCTTTGTAATGGAAGTATCAAACTTCACTAAACCTAACAACGAGATTAAGGAACACTGACAACTGCTAACTAAACCACAATATGCTAAAATTCAGTAAGCAGGCTTTATTTTTAAGCTAAGAAATAACTTTAACATCTCTGGAAAAAACATTTTCTCAGTAATTACTTGTAAAGGCAGTGAAGATGAGGAAGTGCTATCGATCAACTGACTTTTAATATAACAAATTAACACATGCCAGCTTGCTAATTGCACCCAGTTACGAACCTCCTTTTCAAGAAATATCACTCAAAAGACAGCTGGAGCAAAACATTCAACTTGCTAAGAGACCATCCTGCAATGGGAGATGAGTTTCAGCCACCTTCATCCAAACATGAAACTCATGCTTACCTTGAGCTATCAGTTCTTTCTATCACAGGGCACAGAGGAAGTCTTTCTTCCAAGTAAGGAGCAGTGCACTTACCATCTAACAAAGGCTTTGCCAGATAACAAAGAACTTCCTTACTACATTAATTACAAGGTGGTTTTTTGTTTTTTGTTTTTTTTTTGTGGTATTCATCAGGTGAAGACTCAGCTACAACGTATTTGCTTTATGGCAGAACTTTTAATCTCAGTTAAAGGTTTACTGCTCCACTGTGCCAGGTACAAACAACCATAATAACCTGGACTGGATTAGTCCAGAAGTTCACTTTTGAAAGTTTATTCTCAGTTGTAAAGGATCCTCAATTGCCTCCTGAGCAGTAAGCCTTGGTAGAAATAAAGTTGTGATAGACTGTACTAACTGCTTCTAAAAGAAGTGAGCCTCAGAAATTACAAAGGCAATTGTATGAAATCGTATGAAACCTAACATCTACTGAATAGTTCAAATTCTCATCTAATGGGCTCTTGAATACTCTTTCTGTTAAGACTGTCGTATTAAATTCGGTCATCAGCAGGATACTCATATTTTGCTCACTGAGCCATAAAAATTGGACATGCCAAACAAACACAACATTATATCCTATGACATTAATAAAAATACATCAGTAGAATGAATTTTAGTACAAGCGAAACAACTGTATGGCACTGGATAAAGACAGTCTCATGAAAATAACAAATATTTTTGCAGCTGTTTCTTACAGACATAAATTTCTAAGATTACATAATACTAATCATGTCATATAGTATTATGTTTTACCACACCAGGAAAATATTATTGGTATTGATCATTCTAAAACATGGTTGTGGCAAGACTTATAAAACAAAATGAAAACAAACAAAAAAACAACAAAAAACCCCCAAACAAACAAAAACCAGGGAGACTGCTCCAGCTATAGCTTATACAGTCTGAAAACAAACAAAAACACAGGAAGGCTTCACACAGTTTCTGAATCATCACTGTTCTTTATTTTTAATCAGTCAAGACTCAGTCAGAGAAAGATATCCCAAATTCAATGCCTTTCACTCCAAATTATTCTTTCATAGGAATTACTGGGACACGCATTCAAAAATGTTTCCTTGCCTCATGCAGCACTTACAGCACTTGCCTGTTAACAAAAACTTTTTAAAGGCCTGCTGACCAACCTGGGCAGAGTAACCACAGCCTGTTGATTTATTCCCTCCAGTCTCCAGCCTCCACCATAAACTTCTGTGCAGAACCTGTTATTTAAAATAATTGAATTTCCCTGGGCAGAATAAAGCTGCTGTTACACAAAAGCATTTATGCTAAAGTTTAAGTTATGTATTACACCTAACTGGACTTAACTGCTCACCAGAGAGAGATGAAAGGGGGAATGTCCTACTCCTCTCACATGCAGAGTCTGTCTGCCCCCTCCAATCCAAGCCATTGTCCTGGCTCTCCTGCTTACCCTTCAGTGAGCAAATTCAACAGAGGTTTGGCAAAGTGCCAACCTGGCAAGACAGTACACAGCAAGTTCAATCTCTTTGGCAATGAACTGGCAAATCTCAGGGGTGGGGGGCAGTATGAGACACACCAAGAAGCTGGAATTTGGAGGGGGGGGCAAAGCAGCACGAGGAGCAGACTTCTCCCTGTCCTGCACCTGCAGCACTGAGCCTCAAGAGCAGCACAGCTGGAACACATAACTCTAATTACAGAAATTTGGGTTGGAAGGGACCTTTAAAGATCAGCTAGTCCAACCTCCCCTGCAATGAGCAGGGACACCCTTCAACTACATCAGGTTGCTCAGATCCCTGTCCAACCTGACCTGGAATGTTCCCAGGAATGGGGCATCTACCACCTCTCTGGGGAACCCAGCCCGGTTTCACCACACTCATTGTAAAAAATTTCTTCCTTGTACTTAGTCTGAATCTACTCTCTTTTAGTTTAAAACCATTACTCCTTGTCCCTTGCTACAGGCCCTGCTAAAAAAGTTTGTCCCTATCTTTCTTACAAGCCCCCTTTTAGCAGTGAAAGGCCACACTCTGGTCTTCCTGGAGCTTTCTCCAGGCTAAACTACCCCAGCTCTCTCAGCCTGTCCTCATAGCAGAGGTGATCCAGCCCTCTGATCATTTTTTGTGGCTCTCCTCTGGACCTGCTCCAACAGGTCCATCTCTTCGCTGTGCTGAGGGCTTCAGAGCTGGACATAGCACTCCAGACAGCATCTCTCAAGAGTGGAGTAGAGGGGCAGAATCACCTCCCTCGACTTGCTGTCCACATTTCTTGTGATGCAGCCCACAATAAGGTTGGCCTTCTGAGCTGCGAGCGCACTTTGCCCGCTCATGTCCAGCTTTTCATCCCCCAGTACCCCCAAGTCCTTCCTGGCAAGGCTGCTCTCAATCCCTTCATCCCCCATCCTGTATGGATACCAGGGGTTGCCTTGGCCCAGGTGCAGGATCCTGCACTTGGTCTTGTTGAACCTCATGAGGTTCACACAGGCCCATCTCTCAAGCCTGTCCAGGTCCCTCTGGATGGCATCACATCCCGCAGGGGTGTCAGCTGTACCACTCAGCTTGGTATCATCAGTTAATAGGTTCTGTTAGTCCCTATGTCCAAATCAGTTAATGATTTTAAGCCTTGCAAGGAGAATCAATAAATAGTTGGCATGCAGCTTTGCATCCAAAATGGTCACAGCATAAGATAAAAGCAGCAACGTCACAGTTCACTACTGTAGGGAATTCATACACCCAATTCATCATTACGATGTACAAGGCAATAGCATCACACCTTAACCACTTTACTATTCTTTGGACAGTTTGAAAGCATTATTTATTATTTTCAAATTTGATATCCACACTGCAAATTGCTAGTGTACACTAACTACAAGATATCAGTACTCATGCATTTACTACAATCTTTTAATAACCAACTATCCTCATATATTAGAATGTATATATTAGAACATAATTCCTTCCACGGATTTAGAAAAAAGTTATTTAAACAACAGCATTGCCAAAATGCTATTTCTTTAACCTACAGCAGACATTACACCATAAATAAAAAAACCCCAACCCAACGTCTCTGAAGTTATTTGCTCTTAATCATTCCTGTTAGCTACAGTACCCAAATAACCATTAGCCATTCTGTATTCTGATTTATACTAGACTGTAATTCAGAGACTGAATTCCATTTGGCACAATCCCCGGTTCTGTGCAGGGAAACTACACCATACAAGTAAATTAAATAAGTTTTCTGTACTTTTACGATGTTCTATGGCAAGTACTCAGAAGACATCTCACAAATATGTCTATGTACTAATGAACTACTAAGCTCTACTTATAACAGTAGTTCTCAAAAAAAGCTTCCAACCTAAGCACTGAATTAGACAGTGATTTAATGATTAAAAATACACCATTTGATTTTAACCCGTTATTTAAGAACTGGCTATCTTTTCCACATTTCCTAACTCAGCATCAGAATGAAAAACATTTTTACCTTCTACTTGTGAAGGATCAGGAAAATAAAGATTGCCAGGTAATTCTTTTTGCGTCATGATATCCATCAACACAGGCTGCTGAGCACCCACTACAAAGTGCCATTTATTGCTGTGAACGTGACATTCACAAGCAACTGACATAACCCACACAAGACACCAACTTTGACTTCACCACAGCTTAAGATCAGCTTCACCTGAAATTACTACATATGCTAGGCTGCTGAATACAGTAAGAAGTTGTTTAAGAACACATACTTTTAAAAATAAAAAACGTGTAAGATAAAAATACCACCAAGTTTAATACTATATAATAAATAAGAATAGTAAGCATTTTACCAGTGCTTTAATTTTCTTAATTTTAAGCAAAAAGTAATCAAGCACAGAGCACCAGACAGATTTTAACCTCTGTAAGAATATCCCTCCAAATTGAAACCAACTAGGTGCTAAAACATAGGCCAAAAGAAAGGAACTTCCCAAATCTGCCTCCCACCCCACAATGAAAGTACCTTTTAGAACCAAGTAAAGAGAAGAATTATGTTTGCCCTTTTGCCCCCCAAAAAAAGAATTTGTTCCCTGCATCGCTCCAGCCTCCCTCACCACAACAGCTCCATTTTTATTTATCTTGCTTTCTCAACCTCCTGCAGTATCTTAAGCCATCCTGTACACTGTTCCACTCCTGTCTGCCCCGCACACAGATGGATGTACACCCTGTCCTGTGTGCTGAGTCCTCTAGCTGACCTGACCCCTGGCTACTCAGCCAGTATATGTACTAACACCAGTCAGCAGCAAACCAAACCATGCCGAGGCACCACTGAAACCTCCACTTCAGGGACACCAATTTTGACTTCTCCATTTATGGAAGTTTCACAAAATTTCTACCTATTTACCTCTACTCCTCTGCAAACAAAAGGGTCTAATACCTATTATCGGGAAGGGAGGAGACAAAGTTATGAGAGATGATTCAAAAAATGCCCATATTCTTATAACGTAATATTTAAAAGTGGCAAGTTTGGTGATTAATCTCACACTATAGGACCCGCTACAACACAAAATACCTTGACAGTCCTCAGGTATCTCAATTAAGAGATACAGCTAAAATACAGCTTTTCTCTTCCATAGAAAAGGTGAAGTCTGATACTGCACTGAAATCCATGCATAATCTTCCAGAAATAACTGTAATAAAAGCCAAAGTTGTTGTTGAAACCATTACAATAAGTAATCCATTATGTTTTATCCTTGTACATAAAACAAGAAGCAAGAGACTAAAATATCCAAATATGCTCATCATAAAAGGCTCATCATTTGCAAAATGCTGGTTTATGCTTGCTATCAAGCCACATATTGATGTTATTACTATTACTTTTGTATTTATACTTAAATAAAGAAGAGTGTAAGGATCTCTTTTAGCAACATTCTCTCTCTGTTTTTTTTTTTTTTACCACTAAAAACCAGTAGAATTTCTGTACTTTTTCTGAGGAAAAGGTAGTACTTTATTATCAAATCTAAGTGCCAGAAAATAAGGGATGAGGCATCCCATACAAGATAGTTACTCTTACACCTGAAGCTTCTATGTCCCACTCTGTGCAAAATTATTATAGCAGCAGCTATTTAGGAAAAAAATACCAAATAATAAAAGCCTCCACAATGAAAACCAGAAAATTGCACACTGATGCTTCCCAGTTTAGAAAGCCAAGGACAAGCCTGGACTCCTAGAATCCTATGCCTCAAAATTAAGAGGTGATGATGAGGAAGAGGACTTGGGCACAGGCTATTATTTTAGAATGCTCTACCACACATATTGCAACCTATGTTGTAGAGCATTCATAGATAAATTATTTTTATTTTTAGTATCTTTCTACATGACTGTCTTTCTTAATATTTTACGCCACCTATCACCCAAGTTATATCGGCACATACAAAAAATAAGACAGCAAGAAGATAGTTTCAATTTGACTTTGCTGAGAAATAGTTCTCAAGTGGGTTTCATTCATAGAAAATAATCTGTCATTGAAGTCAATTAGAAGGTTTCTTAAAACCACCGGAAAGGGCAGCTGAAGACACATATGCAGTGCTGGAAAGAAATTCTGAATGGGTCAGAGGCCTGGGAGACATAAAAAAATGATGGAAGAGTCACAGAGTTCCCACTTTCAGACAGAAAGCTACTCTCCAGAAAAACAGAAGGAAGGAACCAAACATGTCTGGACATTGATGGGACTGATGCAAACCAGAGAAGAATTCAACAGCATAAAACAGGAGTTTAGATTATGATAGATACAGGAGAAGGTGATTGATACCTGAAACATCCCTTGCCCTCATTTTCAAGCTAATACTTATCTCCAATCGGTCATAAACAAAGCGTTAGAGACTACTTCGGAGACAATTACAACAATTCATAATTAAATTTCACTGTTAAGAGAAAAATAAAGAGAAGAGTCATAGTAGGTAGAAAATTTTAAAGTGTTCTATCTGAATATAAACTCCACTCTTCCCTCCTAATTTGTATTACTCCTGTCAGAGATTTCTCAATATTATTAAAAGAAAAAAAACCACAACACAAAAAACAAACAAACAATCCCCCCCAAACAAACTAAAAAAAAAAAAAGAAAAAAAAAAAAGAGGAAAGGCTGATTTTAGCTTCAGATGGCAACTCTGTATCTATACACTAATACACAAATGCTGCATGTTTCTCTACCGCTCCATAATCTCAGCTACCTTTAAGAAAACACAGAAGTCTACAATTCTGGTTTTGGTGAAGTCAATTCTTTACACATGAGCTGAATAAAAAAGCAGTCTTCTAGAGTCCTCTGGCAGACAACTGTTTAGTTTCTTCTCCTGCTAATGGGTAGTCCACATAGTTTTCTCTATTGTTATTAGGAAACCTGTAGCCAAGAAAATGGAATGAAAATTGAGCAAATTCCTGTCATGTTTGCACTGAAATGTCTCAGCAGCTCTGAAGGTAGGGACTGGCAACATTCCTTCAAAAGCCGATTCTCAAAAAGAAACTTCAATACTGGTTCTCAGTATCACTGCTGTACCAAGAGGAGACTGCAAAAAGCAAACAGGAAGGAATAAAACGTTTCTCCTTCTTCTGGAAAATATGTGCATTTAAGAATACATTAAAGTTTGCCTGTTCTCTACTGCAGAAACACAGGGAAACTTTAAATTTAGGGATGGAAATGAGAAATTACGATTTCCTTGCAACTCAGTAATATCCAAGGAGGCAGAATATAATAAGAGTTTTCACAATTTTTCTCCAGCGGTAACGATCAACAGTCCTGTCCATTACCAAGTGTTGAACCCCACTCTAAATCCAAATAGATTTGCCTATCATTGCTTTGTATTTTAGGTGCAACTATCTTTTAAAATCACAGCAATGCCTGCAGATGGAAAACCACCATGTTTCTAGTCCTCCAAACCAAGAAAAAATTTCCATGCAACAGGACTACTTCATCAGTGTGAAATTCTGCATATTCTGCCCATATCTTTGAAACGTTTGAAAAATAAATTCAGAAAAGTTTTACAAATTCCACTTGCAAAGTAGCTAAAACAACAAAAATAAGGTACTTTGCACATTTCTAAATTCTAACAGTCCTGACATTTCAAGGAAAGTAAACACACAGGTCACGTATATGATATATACCAACTATTAGCACTGCTCCAGAATGATAACAAATGCAGCTTTAAAGAGTCAAACATTACAGTTCTAGGGATCTTTTTCACATTTTCCATTAAACAGTCTACACAATGCAGCATAAAAAATGATGACACATTAAATACGCAAAACTGGACAAAAACCCTGTACTAGTATGAATCACTGTGTTCAAAAACGGCATTACCAGAAAGGCAACAGATAAATCACTCAAGGAACACCCTTCCAGAAAAACCATTTTGTTTTTATTGGAGAATAAAATAATAAAAATATTAAAAGCACTTTAAGAGCAGAATGACAGCCATATTTCTTCACAGTAACATCTGTTACACTAAATGAGAGAAGAGCAGTATCTTACTAGACATTCAGAATCAAAATTCTGAACAACTACATACTTAAAAGCAATTAATGTAATTTAACTGTATGTTTATCTTGTCTGACTGACAGTCAACAAGCATGACAGCACCACGAGTTTCTATGTACATATATGTATACACACATACATATGTAGCTAAATATTTAAAAAGCAGAGTTTCCATTAGACTGAGTTCAATTAGTGACAGATCTAATGTCCGTTTGACACATAATTCATTTGTTTCATGCATTAATAGCAGGGATGGACAGAGGAGCCCTCCCCCTCCTCTTTATCAGCTTTTAACGTAACACTTCCAAAAATATCAAGTAAACAATTTTTGGTTGTTGCTTACACAGACTTCAGTGGAGTCCATGAAATATACACACACTCGGACTAGTTATAGATATAACCCTGGTCTCACGTATTAATCATCACCTTGCAAAAGAAGTTGCCATATTTCCTACTCTATACACTTTTATTCCCATTATACTTGTTTTACAAGTGTGGCACTCTTGTGCTTATCTAGCCTTTGGATAATGGTGGTTCTAACATCATTAGGTTGATCTAATGTCCTGGTATACATTTCCAGATTACAGATTGCCAAACCCACCCATATATATATATATTTTCTATGGCTTTACTTTTTCCTATAAAGTCAACATCCCTAATAAGAACCTCTCAAATAACGTCTGAAAGCCTTCCTTCTCCTTTGCTTCAAATCAATACAAAGTTTACCACCTCTTACTAGATCTGCTGTAATAACATCATCTCATTTGGACCTGGGCCACCCTCAGAAATTTTTTGTCCCTATCATCCACATTAGGTTTTCTTCACACGTGCGTGCACACTCACACACTCTTAGGGTTTCTATCACATCATCTGTCCTAAAATAAAGCGTCCCCAAAGGATGAGGAAACACAAAACCAGCTGATAACTCAGTTCACCAATTGTGGGATACTGAAGCTTGGAACCGGGATGCTATCCAGTGTCATGTTGGTCCTGCTGTTGGAAAGAGACCTCAGAAGCAAAAAATGTGTGGGTGTTGCAGTCTTTTCTTAGTCACCTGCCCAACCGGCAAGTAACCAAGGTGCACACAGAAGACAGTGACTAGTCATCACCCTGAGACTTTTAGTTGTCTGCGCAAACCTCACTGTATTCTGTGGAAAGAGTTCAGGAAAAAATGGACCGTCTGCAGTTCACCACCAAACATTTTAAAGGTAGAAGGGCGGTAATGCAACAATGGTTATTAACTAGAAAGAGTTCCTGAACATCAGAATTTCAGACTAATTATTCAAAACAACAAGCAGTATTTTGTTCACACAGTACTTCTATTCCAGAACCTCTAGTAATAAAAAACAAACCCCAACGTCCCGCAGTAAGACAAAATCTGCAAGAAGTATGTCCCATATAATATAGGTACTACAAAATCTCCAATGCTAAACTTATCCCTAACTTGAAAAAACTTTACTTATGAGGAGTGATTTATTTCATTAATATATCTTTTTCTTCATTATCATCATGGCAATTTAGCAAAATTTATCAGACTGTTTGCCTGTGTCATCAGGATATATGCTTACAGCAATTTTGCAAGACTATAATAGCAGAATATATATTTTTTTTAATCAGTGAAACTGTAAAGGCTCAACAGTTAAAGATATTCGAATTTCAGGAGACTTTCTGCATTATAATTAAGAGCTTTACAGTGACAGGAAAAAAAAAAAAGCAAGCAAAAAATCCATACCTCAGAAAAATTACTCAAGGCTTTATAAACGCTAAAGGTTTCTTTCAGTTGCAGGTGACAGAATCATCATCGTCTTGATACGCCAAATGTAAGAATGATCCCCCTCCCAAAATTAACCTCAGTTGCAAACCTTTAAAGTAGCATTTCAGAAGCAGGCGAGACTCATTTTATGGTGGGGGGAATGGGTAGGGGCTAGGCCAGGGCCTGGGAGCGGAGGCGAGGCAGGGCAATGCAGCAGGGAGGCGGCGGGCGGTGCTGGCTTCCCCTCCTCACCTAGCGCTAACCTTGCCCGGCCGCCCACCGGCCCGCCGCCCCTCCGCCACAGCACTGCTCCCGCCGCACGCCCGGCCCCGCCGCGCCGAGCCCCGGCTGCTCTGCCCCTACAAAGAAAACACCGCTCTCCCAAAGCCTCCGAAAATTAAAAGAAAGAAAGAAATAAACAAACAAACAAAAAGAATTAAAAATTAAATCGCCCTTGCTAACCCCTCCCTCAAAAGCAGGTCTCTTTTCACCAAATCACACCACCCCTTACGGCACCCACCCTTCCCCCACCACGAAGCCACCTCTCATTGTCGTCGTCCCCCAAAGGGGACCCATTTCCCCCCCCCACCCCCAGCCATGCACACACACGCC
>VZSF01009049.1:0-31296 GCA_013398295.1 Chionis minor | reverse complement strand
CGGCCCTCTCCCGCTCCCCAGTCCGCGCGCACGGCGGCCCGGGCCGCGCTGCCTTCCGGCCCCCGCGGAGGAGGAAGCGGCGGCAGCGCGCCCGCTCCTCCCTCACCCTGCCCGCCACCAGCAATCCCCCGAGCCGCTGCCAGCCGGGCCCGGCCCAGCAGCCGCCGATGGCGTCCGGCGGGGGAGACGGGCCTGGCCGGGAGTCCGCCGGAGGCGCCTCCGAGCACACGGGGAGAACGAGGAAGCGGTGCGCGCCGCGCTGCCGCCCCTCTCCTCCATGAACGGCGCGGCGGGGCCTCACCAGCGCTTCCCAGCCGGGACCCCCGGTGGCCCGCCCCACCGGGCGTCCGGCCCGCCACCCGCAGCGGGGGCCGCCCGCTCCCCCGGCCCCTAGACGATAAAATGGCCGCAGTCGGGCTGCGCCCGGCAGTGCCGCGGGCTCTCCCGCTCCCCCCTGGATGAGGTGGGAGACGGCGGCTTTTGGGAGGCGAGGAGGTGGCTCGGGCTGCGTAAAATGAATGAACTTGGACGAGGGCGCGAGTCCGTGGCGCGGGACTGGGGCCCGTGGGTCTCGCTGCAAAAGGCCACAAAGGTCTAATGAGTTCTTACCGATCGTAAAATCCTCTGTGGCCCTCTCAAAGCATGTTTAAATCCAAAACTTGGATTCTGCAAAACGTACGGCGTTGCCAAGCCAACTCTACAGAATTTGCAAGTCATGGCCTCAGGTATATTTGACTTTCAAAGTTGGAAAATCCTTTCTTAGCATGTGAGGTTTTCCACTTTAAAAAGCTTTCTTGTGAAGCCTGAGTACCAAAACCATCCAGCCTTTAAAAACTGGAAGGCAGTTAGTGAAAACCAGGTACTCCTTTCTTGGACAGGTTCCTTCATCTGGAATTCTACTGACCCCACTTTTACTGCAGAATCGGGGAATTTTTATGTCTAATTTAAAGTACCCAGTTTCTAAAATGACTAATCCCTGAAAAGTGAGCTTCCAAAAATGCTTGAACTTAAAGCTAAAGTCCTAAATTAGGTAAGTTCAACTACCTAGTGCGTATGAAAATTAAAAACTAGAGAGAGGAAAAGTCTTTGTTTTCCTTTAACCCTTCTAACTTTGTTATTTTCCCTCCAAATTTTCTGTATTGACATCAACCATATGCATAAGCCAAGGTGTTTAAAAATACTTTAAGTGAGAGTGCTCAGTTTTTACACAAGGGAGAGGTAAAAAGAAGCAGGTGAGCAAAGCGCAGAGCTGGCCTGGAAGAAGACACGCAAGAGATGTCAGACTGCTCCCCAAATGCTACGTCACGCCACCAGAGCTACCGAGCAATTAGAAAGAATTCCAAAAACTGGAACCGTGCTGGCAAACCTACATATCTCTATCCTAAAAATCTCCTTAGAAAAAAGACTTTTTTCTGAAAGAGATATCAAAAGATAGCCTTGTTTCGTTAGTAATAAAATTGACAGGAGACAATTAGGAAAAATTGGTGCAAGCTAATTATACAGAAACCAGATGACCATATGTTTAATAGAAACCTAATATTAAAAAACAAACAAAACCAGGAAAAAAAGGAAATTTAGACTCTCATTTTCAAAAAGGAAAAATCCTATTGTATCTCAGAAGGGCATCGTGTAGACAGAGAGTTTACTGCAAAAGTTACAGCATTAATCCACAATTAACAGTTGACAGTTGAGAACAGGCTGGTTCAGGTCTACCCTGTTCTTCACAATTTTTTAAAAACTAAGGATTATGAGTTATTTGAATAAAAGTTTGATACACAGTAGTGTGCTTTGTTGCTCAAGTCAAGGCATCAAATATGGCTTCATAATCTTATTTTTAGTGAACTGAGGCACAGCATAGATTAAAACACCTTTTAAAGCAGAATTGACAAGGGAAGAAGTTATCAATATTCATTTAGATGCATGGATGATTTTAGACTTCTTGATTGATAATTTAACACCTACTTTTTTATGGAGAAGAGCTGCCTCAAAATTACATCTCACTGCAGTGTTCTTTTTTCCTTTATTTTGAAGCTCTTGAAGGATGCAAGTAGTATGTAGTCAAATCTCTTGTTCATTTGTTTTTCATTAAGCTTTTATTAGGAGTCTATTCTCAGCCTAAGAGTGTTTGGTTTTTTTTCATTTGAGAAGTATTTGTGAGGGAATGTAATACTGATGGCACTCAAGTCTTCCAAAATTTTTTCGGCATCCTCTTAACTTTGCTTAAAACCAGAGGATTTTCTTCATGTCTAAGAAGTAACTGAGTGATCAATGAGAAAGGTAAAATTAGCTCCTGCTGGGAGAAATCATATAGAATTTATGGAGTTTTCTTTCTCTTCTCAGCCAAAATGTTAATTGTTCACAGAGTAAGAGCCCAGGGATGAAACGTATCAGATCATTGCTTCCTGGCCTTTAGCAGCCACTAGAAGTTGACTAGTCTCTCTATGGGTAGTTGACAAACACAGGACACAATCTAAGATTCTGAATTTACAAACACTTGCATGTTCACAGCTCTGTTGGCACAGCACTGCATAAAGTGAAGAGCTGATTACTTCATTAGATAATGATGAAGAATTTTTGTTGCACCTTAGAAATGTAGTTTTTCCTTCTCTTCCCACAATGAAAAAAATTGTTATTAACGAATGTGGCTTAGATGATTCAGTATTGAAATTACAGAAAAAATAGGTCTTTTTTTCTTTGTATTTCTGATTCTTTCCAGTTACTTCTCATTTCCTCTGGTTTTTTTTTCCTTTGTGTTTTTTAAGGTTAGCCAACCAAATGAGAGTGGCTCATAGAAACACTATTTCCTTACTTAAGGAATGAAACTGAATCAGGATTGCAGTTTTGCAGCTTCTGTAGTCATGGTAGTGTGCATTACTTAATTTTCTTTACTGCTACATAAATTGCATATAGAAATTTAAGGGAATTTATAGAGACCTTGAATAATTTTTTGCTGTTTACAACCCATGAACCCATCCTACAGACTATAAATCAACGCTTTCTAAACGTCCCACCTTTCAGAAAATAAGGGTTATGGGCTGAATTATTTTTCACTGTTTTCCACTGTTGTTCTTAGAATCATTCCTTGAATGTATTAATGATGTTCTGTCTCCTTAGGTTTGTTGCTGTCCTCATGACCTGATGCCTGTTTTTTAATCTGGGAATTTTTAAAGCAAAATCAGATTTATTTTTTGTGCTTGCAATGTCTTGTTCTTGCTATTAAAGCTAGTGTTTTAATTTTAGGGGTTTTTTTACCTAAAAAGGATAGCTCATACCGTATTCTAGGATAGCTCATACTGTATTTAACTCTTCAGGAAGGTTCCCAAATGGAATGGTACTCCCAAGTGTTAAGAGTGCCATTAGTCTATGTGCTAGGACTTATAATGATATGTCAAGATGTGGAAAAGTTTTTTGTTAAATTTTGGTATCAAAGATAGCTTGTCAAGTAGGTGCTAAATAACTATGGGCTGCTTAAAATCATCGTGACTTTGTCTTAAATATTTTCTTATTTCCTTCCTTGAAAGAGACCTGTTTTTTAAATCTGATCCGTCTACTCAAAATGCAATATTGTGTTGTTGGAGGATAACCATAATAAACAAGTACCTGCTAGGTTTCCTGCTTCTGTCATAAGCATTTTTAAAAGAAAAATCCCATTATTCCTTGCTGTGGCTGTCTTAGTCATTACTGCATTAGAGCCATTCTAAGAGAAACAGTTTTGCTTTAAATTTGCAAGTTCTCTTGTCGGACAGTGAGATCAAGCAACCGTGTTGGGCTAAAAAATTATGACTCATTAAGCATCAAAGTGAGATTTATAGATATAAAAGAGTGATTGACAGATGTGTCAGCATCATTAGCCACAACACAGCATTAGATATTAGTTTTGGAAATAAACATTTTTTTGTGCAGGGTCTGGGCTACACCTGGAAGGCTATTTTTTCTAGAAGGAAAAAATAACAGAATTTGGTGCACAGCCCAGAATCATTATGTCAGTGACCTTTCCTTAATAGAAAAATAATTATGATCATGAGAAAAAGTAAAACTTTATAAGAGAATGATTTAAAATGTGTGCATTGAATCATACTAAAGAAGAAATGACCAATTATAAATCAAATAAAAAATAGTCCATCTGAAAAAAATTTGGGATGATCTATATTTTTAATTATTCCTTAGTAATGTACATATGGTGACTGTTATGACACATTTTGAAGCAAATATTGATCTTTGAAGAAAAGCAAAACTGTTGATGGTATTTTTGCAAGTGTTGAAAGGGGAGTACATAAAAGGCTCAAGAGAATACATCGGATCTGAGATACTTAGAATGTACTTCCTGGTGTATATTAAAAATGACTTTATAAAAGATATGATGCTATACTTTGATACACTTTTATCATATTTACTGTAAGTTTCCTGAAGCAACTCTGTTGTTAATCTGAAATAAACTATTCCTTTTCTCTAATGTTTTTATGGTGATATATTCTAATGGAAGTATTTTTGCGTACAGACTGATAAAATACATTTATTGATTGCAATCCAAGCTTGACGATTAGGCAACAACGTAAATTTGCTGTTTGTCTTTTCAGCGTAGCTCTTTCATCATTTTACTAATAAGAGCAGAAATTGTGACTGATTTGAAGGAGGAAAAATATAAAATCTTGCATTTGTCAACATAAATAGTATGTCATAATCACAATAGTCTTTCAGCTACTAACAAAAATATAATGAATGCATCTACAGGACAAAATATTAAAATCAAATACTATGTACTCACGAAAATAAAATAATAGAATTTTTTTTACAGCAATAAAAATAAAATAAAAGCACAGCAAGACTCAGACTGTTACTTAAGGCATGTCAGTCCAAAAAAATTCAGCATACAAAACATGCTATGCATATATGCACAAGGTCAGACCTGTCTCTCTGTCTCTAATCTCTTGCTTTTCAAATCAATGGAAAATATGCCTAAGTCAAATTCTAAAGTATTTTTAAACACATTTAATAGACATTGAAACTTTTTTTGGATGAAGTTATATAGAAGTCACTCTCACAATCACACATGGAAAGAAATATGTGTTCTTAATTGCCAGCTAACAGAAGATGGTCTTTCTTTATAATGGTCTTAATCCCATCAGGAATGGAAACTGTTTTGTAGCTGAAATTCTTGGAGATACTTTGTCGATAATCACTAGCCTCAAGATCTTTATGTTAGTAGAGATGTCTAATTTAAACAAATGCGTATAATAAACAGAAAATATCTAATTGAAATTGTTTCAGCAGGGTCACACATCCTAGAGGAGGATCACCTTTTCCCTGACTGTCTGTTTCATTAGATGCCTATTTGTCTAAAGCTTTAAGAATACTTAGGTTTCAGAGCAATTTTAGCAAAAGTTATTACGTGTTTTATGTAGGAAACTTCTGTAAATATCTGAATCGTGTTTATAAAAATAAACTACACCAAGGGCACATAAACCAGCAAATATTAAGCTGTACACGTACAAGCAAAAATACACACTAAAGCAAAGAAAAAGGTCAGGTTTGCATACAAACAGTTGGATCATAATCATAATGAAAGCAGAGGCAAAAAATCACTACATCCCACCTAAAGTCAGTGTGTATGATTTACTCCCATACTGCTTATGCTGCTGGCTAAGACACTGAGTTTGTTTCTTTCAAATTCCCCTTCTAATCAGAAGAAATTCTGAAATTTCTTTCACAATGTACAAAGGAGATTAGAGATCTGGACTGTGATGATGGATGTGCTTCTGTGTACTTTAGTGGCTAAGTCCAGTAAAATGTCACTGGCACATGCCCTTAAAAATCTCTGCTTAAGACCCATCTTCAGTCTCCACAGTTGGTGAATTAGAAAGATTGGTGGTGGTTTTTTTCATATTAACCTAAATAATCTTCTCTACAAGTAAGTCTCATTTTCTACCCCTATTAGAGTTCACTGTGCTCTTTTGAGTGACTTTTCTGTACTGGGAGATTGCCGTTGTGTTTCTCAGTCTCTTCTACAGTTCCTCCAGGCTTAATTTATTATTTTTAATCTCTTTGGAGTCTCTTTAACTTGTCTGTATTTTAAAGTGGGGCATTCAAAACAGGATGCAGTACTAGTGTAGGTCTGTCCAAAGCTGAATAAAGCAGAATGACTGTCTTCAGATTCTGACATACTGCATTTTTTTTAATATACCCTAATATATTACTAATATATCCTAAAATATTTTTCAACAAAATCACAGTTAGATCATGATCAATTTGTAGTCCAATGTAAATCCCAAGTCCTTTTCTGTACTGTTGTTCCCTAGCCAGCTATGTCTCATTTTGGATTAGGTAATTTGATAAAGTACATGATTTTCTAATTGTCTTCACTGCATATCATCTTGATGGTTTTAGATGATTTCTTTTTAATTTGTCCAGATCACTTTGAACTCTAATCCTGTCCTTAACCTAACCACTTGTCAGGTGCTTGCAACACTTGTGGTCTAGCAGTGAAAATAGTAGTAGAATTATAGCTAGGATAAACCTGTGTAGGATCAAGTGCATCTCTTGGACTGTCAGTGAAACACCGAGTGCATTTTTTGAGCCCATTTCCAGGTTCAGTTTTAAGAAGTCATGCAGGACAGTGGCTAATGTCTTACTAGAATCAGGATCACCTGCATTGTATCTGTATTTATCCTGCATGCCAACCATTCCAAGGAAGATGGATAAAAATGTAGTGTGACATCAGAGCTTTACAGTGATTCTCAGAAGACTAGAATACAAGATGCATAAGAAGACTTTCATATCTGTGTAGAAGTCCAAAGTTCTTTGCTCTTCTCAGTCATTTTCCTCTTTTCCACAAGATGAGGAATGTCATTCCAGGACACTATTTCCTCTGTCAGCAGGGTGTGGATGTCCACTGCTATTTTTGAAGATGTCATTTACAGTCTTTAATAGAAATATATGCTAATGGCACTGGTCCACATGAAATACTGAGTAATTGTGAAATGGTAGAACGTGTGTTTGGAAGGCTCAAGGCAAGATGAAATTTTCTCCAGAGTTGTATGGATAACCAAACTAGCCCCTGTATAATCCCTATGAAATAAGAAGTAGGAAATACGTACGGAGTAGAGCCTTGGCTCTGATGGAGTCTGTAGAGAACTTCAATCGGAGTAAGCAATATGAGCTCTGAGACAGGGGAGGGTAAAGAAATGGAGAGTTGTCTTGTGCTCACAGTTATACTGTATACAGACATCTCAGTGGGAGGAGACAGTCTAACTCATAGTGAGTTGTGAGTCATGCAGTACTTGTTAACAAGCCGTCCCAGTTTATAATGTGATGTATCACAAGCATTTATTTTAACTTTAAAGATTCTCCAAGTTTTTATGCTCTTTGATAAAAGGCGGTGCCAGTCGTTATGTATCTGTCTTTGATTCATTCCAGGCATATATCATCTGTATCATTAGCTGCATGTATAAAAATGAGATGAATCTGGTTGTCATTGGTGTATTATTCCTAATGGGTACCATCAGGTCATGTTCTTCAAGTAGTCACATGTAGCTGTTAAAAGCAAGAGGCCAGGAGGCTAGAAGACAACGGGCTCAGGGAATAGCTGCTACCACTCTTGAATCCTGTCAGAAATCATCGGATCCCCTATAGTAACACACTTGTGTCACATAAAAAGGCCACTAGTATTGGTGTTGATTTTGTCAAAAGCTAAGATGTTAACTACTGTGAGCATAACTGGTATGTGATTGGCCTGCAGATTTTTACAGGGGTGGACTAGACTAATTTTGCATTTTTCACTCTGTTTTCTGCTAAAAATTCTTGAGAGTTGCTTTGGTAGTTGTCTTTTGTGGGAGCATGAGGTCCACAGCAGTTTGTAAGCATACTGTGAACATATGTGAGTATATTACTGGGGCTATTTAGTGCTCAGAAGAAAGATACTGTTCCTTCTAATATTACGAAGACATTCATCTCTCTTTTTGAGAAAACCTGGTTACTTGTGATTAAGTTTACTTACTTTAATATATCAAATTTTGTAAATTTCTGTAAAAGGTACCTAGATCATGAGCATTGGTTTTTTTATTTGTAAACAAAATAAACATATGAAAACTAATCAGTTTTCCATCAGTTTGAAGATATATGTACTTTGACTAAGGATTTATGGCTGCTAAAACAATTTTAGCAGACTGTTTAAATTAGAGCTACCATATGAGGACATTTAAAGTGGAGCTGACCTATTATTAATGTCTCCTGTTTGCTGCCTTGTAGTATAGAAGCTAAATGTATTGTTTTTCAGCATAGAAAAGTTTTAAAGTGCTGTATCAGTTTTCATCATAAAAATTCCAGGCTCTGTACCACCCATAAGGATGAATAAAGGTTGTAATCATTCTACGGAAAGTTCAGCAAATGAAATATAATCTTCTTAAGAATAGGTAATATAATTTAAAGAAAGGAAAAATAAATCTTATTCATTACCCATAAGTAATTCTCCAGAGGAAAAATCATCAAATGACACTTGAAGTGTATGGGCAAGAAATTCATTGCTGTAGAATGTTTCCTTTCTTACTGCGTGAAACTTTGTTGCTTTCATACAGCAGAAAATTTGAAGTGGCCTTAGAACAATATATATATGCTATCTATAATAAACTATATTACAATGTTTTTGTGGTTTCTAATTTGTAGGGTATGATTAACAGTATTTTCATAATTTGGGGGTATTTTGAGTTCTATTACTGCCCTCATCAGTTTATTTAATAGCAACCCATCGACTACCATCTTCTCCTCCTCCCCAGGCAGACTCACCTTGTTTTCGGAGTCTCTTTATCCACTTCTGTCTCACTTCTCACTGTGGCTCCTGTGCTAAATGCAATCCTTCAACTTCTTGTCTGTCATTGCTCAAATTCTTCCCTTCCCTCAGTCTTCCCTAAAATATTTCTCTCTGTCTCTTTCCTTTTATTTTGTTTCTGTTTTCAGCTTCTTTCCACCTACCCTCAGTACCAAAATCCCTCCCATGCTTCCAACAGAGATTTCTCCAACCGTTTTCTCCCACAATCACTACCCCATTCCTGCCTTTTGTTGTGGCTCCCTCCCACTGCTGCTTCTGCTATATCAGTTAGGATCCATGATCCATATTCAATAACTGAGGATAGTGATAGCTGAAATTTAGCTAGATGAATGAAAAGAAAATCTTGTCCCTATTTCTTGAATATATTTTCTTTGGTGCCATAATTCAGTTTGATGAGAAAACACACTCATCTCTTCTTGTATTAGCTAGCACATGTCATTTTGTTTCTAAAAATGTTTCATACATACGTGTAAGATGGAAACAGCAATCCAACAAATTTCATACTCAGTGCGAAGAACCTCAACAAAAACATAATTAATGCAACACAATGTTTGAGATTTTTAGCCAACAAAAGCCAGACCATTTAGAGCTAAGTTCCCATAGCAACCTTACTCTATCTCCTCCTGTGTCTGTGTGATAGGGTCTTTTTTTACATGACCACATATTGCTAGAGAATGTGCTGTATTATTCCATAAATAGAACATCAGTTTAATAGATGACTTAACTACACAAGAACTTAACAAAATTATATATATATCTTCAAAGAAAATTAAATTAGTGTGGCTTGTAGAGATGCTGTATGTATATAAATAGTAGAAGAAATGTTCATGTAAGCTTCAACATAATGTTACAACATTATTAACATAAATCCTGCCTGTAAGTGAATTTTTGGCAGGTTTTTAGTTTTCCAATTATCTATTTCCCTGTATATATAGAAAATATAAAGGCTAAATAATTTTGGAAGGAAAATTGTTGGTATTTCTTAAAAAATAATACATAAGACTCTTCAATTTTAAATGCTTATTTTTCAGAGTAGGCAGCTGCATAAAAGCATATGGGAACACAAAAGAGGCCAACTTCAGTCAGACTTCAGGGCCTGAAATCATCCAGTAAGTACTTTTAACTGTAAGCACTTAAATAAAGGGGCCAAAGTTATATACACCTTGCATTTTCTCTACAATTTAGGGTAGTGGAAGAGCATCTCCAGAGGATGATTCAGTCTTCATGAGATGAGATTTGCCTTCTGCCTATCTTACTCTACTGACTATATAGGAGGTCTGGAGAAACCAGTCAAGATTCCTTCCTAGCCCAATTTATTGCTTAAATAAATCCAAGTTGTATTGCCCAAGAAAAAGGAATGAGATTTGCAGACATTTCTGAATACTTAATGTGTCTTAGGTGTTAGATGCAGGAGTCTCCCCAAACTACACTGATACCAATGTCTAAATCCATGACTGCACGTTCACTTGACAATACAAATTTGTTCTGGATTAGATAGGACAACATAGGCCAGGTCTTTTGAGTAGATACAGAAACAGTACTGTGATTATTCTGGGTTTACATTGTCTGCAGAAATACAAATGACACCTTATTTGACCTGATATTAAAATGATGCAGACGGTAACACCTGACGTATATGAAGACTGTTGGAAGAACTTTACCTTATTTGTCTGTGTGCATTTGAACTAGCAGGATGAGTTAACATTGGTTCAGCACTTTACATTCTTCAGCTGTGACTTTTTTTTATAGAGGACTGTCTCAGAGAACCTAGGAATCTATCTTTACAGGCACTGGATAAAGTACATCAGCATCCAGCTCATGAGTTTTGGTTTCTACTTTTAGGCGCTTCAGCTCAAAAGTAATCAAACCCTAAGTTTTTGGATCTAGATCAAGGTGACAAAGTTGAGATGCCTGATAATTTACCTGTACCCTTGAAATGTATGTTTGGAATTGGAAGTGTTTTATGTGACCTTGATACAAAACTCTGTCAAACTAGATGGCAATCAGTTCATCTGGAGAGGATTTTAAAACAAGAATAATACGATGAAGAAAAACAAGGAATAACATTGAAAGAAATATTCCTGTCACAAAAGAGAGAAATGTTACCCATTTCCTCAGTTGGGCTGCAGAATACATTTTCCAAATCCAGTTTCTCTGTAAAAAAGACCTACAGAGAAGACCTGTTTAATGTTTTGACGGTTGTTAGAAGCTAAACAGGTGGATACTGCCGGCATTCAACCACTGTTAGTTCTGAAGAAACCTGACACTCAACAATTAGATGACTGGCAAAACAGAAGTATCTGCTTTCCTGTAATAAGACTTAAACAACGAGACAATGTGTCCAAATAAAAGTGGGTAATTGTCTGAAATATTGAACAGTTCCCCAGAGAAATAATAATGAGGAACTATTCAACTAATATCCTCTTTCTCACAGAGATGTTTCAAGGCAGTAATCACATTGTGCTATGCTGGGTTAAACTTTGTTGGAACTAGCACATTTAATTGTAAACCTTCATTTAAGACAGCAGTGAGAGAAAGTTAAGATTTTTTTCCTCCCAAAGAAAATGCAAATGCCTGAGATACTAGATTTCTGAATGATCTGAATGAAAAGCTTTCATCTAGATACAGTTCGGGAAGGCAAAGTGGGGAAATAGCTCAGGTGAAAATACGTAAACAACAAATAGAAACCTAATGGGGAAAAAAGCTTGAGAGTTTGAAGAGTACAAGTGCGCGACCACAGTTACAAGTCAAGATTTGTATGTCAGAGTGCAGGCTGAAACAGTTTCTGATGCTATGAACAGGGGAACTCTTAAGTTATCTAAATCCTCTTATACCCAGAGCAGTAGAGCCTTGCAAATTCTCTTAAGTAAATGGAGTAGCAACAAGAATATTTGACCTTCTTACCAATTTGTCCTCTTAGTTGAAGCCATTCAAAACATTCTCTATAGTGGGTCAATATACCTTTAACCTACATTACAAAGTTCACAGACAACAGCATGTTATTTCCTCGTCTAAGACAGGAATAACTGCAGCTTCTCACTCACTGGGAGAGCAGCACCCGACCGTCAACACCAGCTGGCGTGTGTGGAATGCCATACGCTTCAACTAACTGTATCCTGAGACAAGAACCTCATTAGCCCTGAGGGTTCACAGGCAAAAGTATTGTTTTCTTACCAGTTTTTAGTTTGGTTACTTTTTTTTTAAACGTCACACATGGTTACTTACAGGCTTGTAGCAACTGCCTGGAGAGAGCAGATTTTGACACAGGACAGCTAAACATCTTTCCTGCGTTGCCAAGGGAAAAAGGCCCATGTGCCTGGTGAGGAAGGGAAAGGTTTGATAGTGTGGGAAGAGGTCTGGTCCAGAAACAAGTCACCTGTCGGGGGAGCCTTCTGGAGAGGTTTCCTGAGGCAGCTCCTCACCAGCTATCCCTCTTCCAGAGCCCTGCAGGGAAGCTGCGGGCGCCTGGGCAAAGCTGGCAGCCCAGGGTCTCTCGGGCGGTTGCCCGGACCTGCCCAACGGTCACCCCAACCGCCACCTCACCAACCAGCCCACCAACCAACCCACCAACCAACCAACCAACCCACCAACCAACCAACCAACCGACCAACCCACCAACCAACCAACCAACCAACCAACCAACCCACCAACCAACCAACCCACCAACCAACCAACCAACCAACCAACCAACCAACCAACCAACCCACCAACCAACCAACCAACCATCCGCCGCCTCAGCGCCCGCCGGCCTCCCCGCCGGCCCAGCCCAGGCAAAGGCCCAGCCTGCGGGGGAACGTGAGGCCGGTTTGCCCCGCGCGGGTACTGCCCCGGGCTCCACACCTGCGAGACACGGCCTCACCTCCCGCGGTAAATACCGCCATCCCTTCAAAGAAAGGCTTCTGGCATCGCCCTCTTCTCCGTCTGGCTCCTTGGTTGCGCTGGTCAGGTAGAGGAGGAGGAAACAGGGCCAAGTGTAGAAATGTATTCATGCCTGTGTAATGAAACCTGGGGTTACAGCTGCCGTTAAATACAGACTACTTTGTTACCTTAAAGTTACCGATTACTGTGTCAGTCAGAAAACAATTTACAAATATAGTGAACATTAAGTGTTATTTTCAACTGGAAAACTCACAAGCCTTTTATTTCTTCTCAGGCACTGGGTTAAACCACTGCTATTTGTTACAAACTTCACGGACATCTACGTTTTTCCTGCCGTTATTCGTCATGTACAATATTTGTAAGTATACTGGTCATACCACTTTGATTAATATAAATAAATATATTAGTCTTGCAACACTTGGGTTGAGATACATATATGATACTAGCAGTGCAATAATTTCTGAGTAAGAATAGCCTACTGCCAAGGGTAAGTGCAAAGAGATGTGATCGGCTTTATCAACACCACTTGCCTTTCTTGGATCATGAAGATTCTCCTGATGCTTTTACACTCCGCATGTATCATCTGTGGGACATTTTCAAGCCATAATACCATGGGAAGTGTCAACATGTAAGATACCATAATACCGTTTTGGAAGAGTGTAATGGCATTCTGATACAGATCTCTCTAGTTTAAGAAATAACCACTTCTTCTAACTTAGAGGAACTCATAAAATGGCAACTTATATTTCAGAGGCAAAATTTTGTGGATATCTTTCTGCAGCAGAGATTAGGGTTAGTTTGCTAGGGGTCTACAATCTGTGATTGTCTGAGGCATGCCTACTTCTTAATTGGAGCTTCTGGTGCAATAATTACTATTCTGTTGATAACAATAGCATAACTTTTAAATCAGTTATTTTCTCATAGGTCCAGACAATAAAGATTATCAATGAGGTATCAGTGCTGCAAGATACATTAACCAGGCAGTATAAGATAAAACTTAGATTACTATTCTTTTGCTTTGATGCACCATTAAGAAAGTTAGGAATCACCAGTCAGCTGGAGAGAGGAAAACCCGGTTTTACTCTTGTTCAATTTTAAATTGATCGCTGATATAAGATCTTGAAATATGCTGATAAAGGTTATTCATTCAGGTTTCAGATAGAAGCTGTTGAATACAGCAACTCTCAATTATGGGAGCAAGGAATCTGAAGTAGTGAAAACAGTAGAGCTTAAGGTGAGAGGGGAAAGATTCTGCAATTACATGAGAGAGGACAAGGAGATCCAAATCAAACTTTTAAGTCCATCAGCAGGACCAGCTGGTGAATGTTTTGGAGAACTGGGCAATTTACTTGGCCAATTAAATATGAAATCAGAAAATTAGCACTTGGCCTTAGTTTGTGTTTTAGGAAAGAGTGGCATAATACAGATAAGGCTGACTGATATTTGTAAAGTATGTGGATGAAGCCAGGTATTAGTCAGAACAAAATATCTCACATATATAGAATCTCAAAATACCTACCCCGAGAAGTAAGAATTCTTTTATGAATGATATTATAAAAATAAAATTCTGTTATAGCTACCTGGCCCATGAGAAGTAAGTCTTTGAGCTATTAAGCGTTTTTAATGCCTTAAAATTCTCCTAGCAAGAGAAGAAAGAAATACAGTTATCCTCACTTAAAGGAACATAGGCAGAGACAGTGCGATTCATCTTTCTTGTCTTCAGATGACTGAAGAACTGTAGTATACACCTGAGCTAGAGGTCTGACATTCTTTTATGTTTAATGGAAAGAAATAGGCACTTTTAAGGTATGACTCATTCAAGATATTTTTAGATGTCTACTTTAGAATGAGATGAATTGCTCATTCAAATCTCCTGTTTCTTTCCATTACCTATAAAAGGTATCTAGATGTCTAGCTCAGATGTAGATTTCTATAGTGTAGGAGTCCCCATTTGGTTAGATGAATTGTATCTTGAGAGACTCCTCAGAAAATACAAGCTGGCTATCTGAGTTCCAGAATCACACGTACATGTCTAGACTTAAAGAGGAAGATACTGGATAATGTTATATTTCTATGCCCTGCCCAAGTGTCTCAAGATTAATTTAATTTTTTGTTCCTTTCCTTGGTGATTTTTCTGGGCAGGCTCTCTTCCCTAATGCTTTTGGACCCTGATTTATGTTCATAATATGCCTACACGTTGTGCTGTGAGTAGACACACAGTTTTTTCTGTGCCGATGCTGAATAGTGATACAACCTTACGCTGCAAGTGTTCTGTGCCAACTGAAAGTGTGCGCACTCCGTCCCTGGCCCTGGCTAATTAACCATACCGCATAGCAGCCTTGTTAGCGCTGGCACGGTGTGACATTTACTGCAATCAGGCATCTCTTGATCAGTGCTGAATGTAGGAAGGGTCACCTGGGGCTTGTCTAAAGCACCCAGGTAGGTAGAGCTGCATCTTTCCATCTGCTTTTTTTGCAGTGGTGCAGTCTGCTTGTCATCTGATGAGGAATATGACTATATGATAGTGTAGATCATTGCATGTAAGTAACACAGAAAAGATCTAATGACGTCTTAGAATTGGTGAATATATGTAGCTGCTTCTTTCTTCTGTGTGATCTGATTGAGTAGACAACACTAAAGAATTTCCAGTCTTCTAGATAGGAAGAGACAAAATTTGGTGTTACACCAGTGTCAGTAACAAGAGCTATTTTTAGCTAATAAGAGCTGTTTTTAAACTGTCAATCGGAGTAGTTAAGATTAGAGGATGTCCTATGCTGGGCAAAGGATATGATGTAGGCATTTGAGGGCAGTAAGACTGAGATTCTCCAGCGACATGGTCTTTACAAAGATGATGTGTTAACATCTCTGGGAAATTCAAGTGATAACTTCACCTCATGCAGTCTGCATGTATGAGCATTACACCCACAGTATTATTCTCCCTTTTTCTTAGCTTCATCACTTACTGTGGAAACAGCTTTATGACATTTTCCCTTAACTGTTGTGTTATCTCCTGGGAACAGGGAACTTAGAGCAAATTCTTTCTTATCCTGCCTCACACAGATGTCATTTTACTTGTGGAAGCAGCACCTTTAACCAGCTAGGACTCTATTCTGTCATCTCTGGAATGAAAATTTCTTCACAACTTTTTCATCTCCCAAAATTATGTTTTTATGGCAATGTTTTATAGTGCTGATCTATGCATTTGGTGAATATGATTACAAAGATTTAAGCAAGCATAAGAATTTACAGACTACTTTGTCCGTGCTTCAGAGTACAGTGGAACACTGTCCTTCCACAAGTAATTTACAAAGTAAATTATAATTATGTTCTTTTGATTTTTCATTCCCTTATAAAATTGGAATGAAGACTGACTGTTTTCAAGTTTCTGAGGGAGTGTTCTAATTAGTGAGCTGAAGAACAGTTCCTATAAATGTCAATAGTTAGGCAGTCTTGGCTTTCTAAACTACGTATGTGCAGTAATAAAAGAGCAAGTGCCCTTGAAAAATACTTTGTCACCCTTTCAAGTTACGCTTTCAGAACCATATTTTTAGTCAGATGAATCGCAGCTAAAAATATTTCATTTTTATGAAGCTGGTCTTGACCAGATTGTGCCATTAACATACTTTTGTTTACGAAACAACAAAAACCCCCTGTCTTGACAGTCTTAATCGTAAAAATTAGCTAAACTAGCTATGAAAGTATGTATGAATATTTCCCTCTTCAGAAGAATTTACAAATCTTAAAAAGTGTCATATCACTGGACATTGAGACACAAGGAACCGCAATATTAGGATAAAAATAGCCCAAATTGGTATAAGACGTCAGGGGATACAGCACTATTTGATGACAGACCTCTTCTATGACTGGCGTTTAACGAATGTGTTATAGTGGATTTTTAGTGGACTGCATTTAGTGATGCTGTTTTCTCACAACAGCATCAAAAAGCTTTGATATAGCCAGCCTAACTTTGATCTCAGTTTCACTAAATGAACTCTCAATTAAATTTTTTAGTGTAAACTCCACGATATTATTGATTTAACAGTTTTTTTCTTAGTCTGTCACAAGGGGGCAGATTAGTACTATTGAAGTTTGTAATTTTTTTTCCAGCAATCAGCAGTGGCACTCTGCAAGAGAAGACATATGTTAGTGCTGATCATTTGAGAAATCTTGAAATACATTGTTGCCTATATTTTGATTTTCTTATCAATATTTAATGATGAGGTTTTTATTTAAATATTTCAATTGCAGAACGAATGCTTGCTCTGGGGAATTGTATTTGCAACTTTTCAATGCAAGAAATAAAATTAAACAACGTAGTATAATGGATTTTCCATTCTACTTATCAGACTACTCACACAGTGTTTGGTCAGCCACTGCAAATTATTAGCTAATTCCACTTTTGTAATTTTTATAACTCATAAATGCAAATGAGAAAGATTTGATTCATCAAAGCTTGTTTCCAAAACTTCTAACTCTTTCAAAGTTTCTGGTAATCATGTGATAACAGTGTGTAGTACCCCTTAAAAATAAAATTTATGAATGAAGGTAAATTAAAATGATAGAAATTCAGTGCCATTAAATAAACCCCTTTCTTAAAAAAACAGATCTTTAGTCTCTCTTTTACCCTTTACTTTTCAGACAGTATGCTCTTACCTCAAATTACATCCTTCTGTGTTTATTTGCTACAAGCTTAATTCAATAGTTCACTCAGTTGGATGATGTAAACCAATATAACTCAAATATTCCTTGTTTCCTTTTTCTCTCTTTTGTGAATTCTGTTCATTTTTAGCTTTTCATTTTCTGCTGAAAAGTGACATTCTAAGTTTCCTTTTTTTGCTATTTACTGAATTCAAAGTAACAGCATTCAAAATTATTTACGTTTGATTTGGCCTCAGGAGGTTTACATGTATACTGAAAAAGGAATAGTGATCCAGCTTACAGATTTTTCAAGATAAGACTGTGCTCAACGCTTAGCACAAGCTAGTGTCTGACTCAAATGAGCTGTTGAAGGATCCCCTGAATTTTGATCTAGAAAATAAATAACAAAAATTGGCTTTTTACACCATTTTAATCCATTGAATTTACTGTATGCTGTAAAAAGAAATAAAATAATTGTATTTCTGTGAAAATTCTTGTTAAATTCTCTTGTAGCATGACAATATTTCCTGTGCTGAGAAGTTTTAGACTGAACACGCACTGCAGTACTTGGAGCACATATTTTTAGAACATATTTATGTACTAAAGAATGTCTCATTTTTAATACATATGATTTTAGGAAAATAAATACATAAATAATAAATCAAGCTGCCAAGAAGCTGCCAATAGGAGAAAGATAAAAGTGTCTTCTACTTCTGACCACATATAACAGAAATGTTACCGGTGTCACTTGGTGAAAAGAAAATAAAAGGGAAGACAGATGGTGATATGAAAGCCAGTCTAACTGAGTTTCAGGGATGAATTTCACCAAAACATTGTCTGTTTTCTAGATTCCAACATGGCGGGTGGTCTATACGGACACAAAATCCTCTGTCTGTGAAACTCTAACAAGAAAAGTTTTAAGCACTTGGCTCTTCAGTATGTGCAAAATAATTCAGAAGGTTATAATTTGATAACAAATGGTGGCTTTACACTGTAAAAGCAACCCACCTTCAGAAGTATCTTATATAAGACAATACGCACACAAAAAGGAACCTTAATTTTAGCAGAGTCGCAATCAATCTTTACTAGAAGATGGCAAGAATTTTTTTCTGACATAAAATGTCTCAAACCAAATAAAAATAACTTGAGGCTGAAGCTGAGATCACATGTAGAAAATTTCAGCTCAGATGTTTAAGGTATGAGAAAATTACGAGAAATAGAATATAGCTAGTAGTTTCGCTTACTATATATATGTGTACATATATGTATATTTGTGTATAAATATATAATGTATAGTAATGAAAGCTCTGTCAACGGAAATGGCATTTGAGTAAAATATTCGACATATTAAATTCTGATGCCAAAATCAAACACAAATTATTTAAATGGGGTTATATATATCTTCATGCATATATGTAATTCATGTATGTATATAAATGCATCTTCAGATGTCAGGATTTGTTACAAATAAGCAAATGCCTTAGATATCTGTTCTCAGTTTGCAGGTCATGTGTACGTGGGATGAAGTACAGAGTGCTGATTGTTCTAAGTTCAAAAGAAAGGCATTAAAAAGCCTTGTTGTTGAGATTTATGCTCTATTTTTAAAAGAACAAGATGTCAGCTTGCCTCGGCTTTTTCTACATCAAAACAACATTATTTAAATTTATGTAATTGTTGTGTATACTTCTCATGTTTTTAAGTGTCCCATGGTAATAGCTAATGAGAGAAACAGAAATGTATTTATTATGCCAAATATTTATTCCATGCTGCCATTACTCCTACTGGTAAATCTGATGTGTACTGACCTTATTCATTGTATCCAGGACATTATGTAAGGGAAAAATATGCATAATGTTGTTGCGGACCGTACATCCCACACTTAAACAGAATCAAAGTACTCTTTAAGACATTTTCTAGAATCTAACCAGCGATACAGAGCAGATGGCAAACATTCAGCGTACTGTGTTTGCAAATTTCAGCTGAGTCCTCTTAAGGAATCTTTCTTGATGTGAATGGACTTTTTACTCTCTATGCACTTTAAAATATCTTTCAGGATGCGTATCTGATCTTTTCTCTTTGATTTTTGAATTCAGTAACAAAGTATAATGCCCAGAAACTTTTGGAAAACAGTGACAAAGGTGATGGTAAGAAAGTGATTTTTAAATTCAGTTTTATGTTATAATTAGTGGTCCTAGATTAAAAATGTGGGGAAATTAATTTTGAAGCTTAATTCAGTGGATGTATCAATGCTGTTGTTTAATGTCTTTTCAAATATTGACCCCACACCGAACACAGTGTGAAAGAACACCTGATGTCATTTATACTGCTGCTAAAGTATATGTTGTTTGACTTAGATTTTTTGGCAATATATACTGATATATACATTTCTAGTATATACATAGATGTAAAATATATGATAGTAAGGTATTATGAAAGTTTATTGCAGTTAGAAAAATAATTTAGTTTCTAATTTTTAGGAAGGTACTTTTGTCACTGTTTTACTGATCTCATGACAAAAGATTACATTTCTACAAGAAGGCACAGGGCACCCAACTGAATGGGAACTATGGTGTTTAAAAAAAGTAATTAACAAACTGAAAAGGGTACCATGTGCTTTACACATTACTCAGTCTTGCAGTAAAAATGACTAGAAACATACCATCTTAAAACAAAAGGTTAGACTGAAAAGGATTGTTCAGTTACATGATGTTCAAACATCATGTAACAAAGCATCAAAGCTGATCCCTCTGTGATCTCTTTGGAGACCACAGGGTGCAAGTGGAAAAGGGAGGAGAGTTTCTGAATTATTTTTATGAGAAATGGGTATGGTTCATTTTATCCACCTACTTCTATATCATGACCTAAGACTAAAAGCGTTGACAACTTCTTAAGAATGAGCAATGAGAGTTGGTTGTAGCTCTTGTATTCAGGACCATATTAGTATACATGAACTATGAGAGAATGTCCACTCGTAAGTAGTTTTACCTTGGAAAGAAAATAAGAAATGCCCACACAATGCTATGAGTGCCTAAATTTCAATACTGAGTCAAGCCCCTCTGCTTTAGGGACTTTGCTGTCCAGTGGCACCGGTTAACCGTGCTGTAGGCCTGAAAAGGTTGGTGTAAAGCTCCTGGAATAAACCATTTCTTTCCATTCCAATCTAAATACTGTAAAGTACAATTTATTGCTCCAGCAGGCTATTTCTGAAAAGGCTGTCCCCTGCTGTCTCGAAACATCAGAGGTTTGTGTCCCTGCTGAGTAGGAAGCTCTCCAATAGAGACTCTTTATGGATGTAGCTGAAAGAACTGCTATGAAAAAATAGAATGTGCATCTTTACTGGTAAGTTAAACTGGTCCAAACCATGGGCCCGAGCACTGACGCATGACCACACTGTTAAATTATCAGAGCAGACCCTGAAACAATTTTGGTTTGCGCCGACGAACGTTTTCCTGGATTGTGCCTGGGAAAGGTTACCACGGGCTGGGGTCTGCTGCCAGTAGACAGTGTTGAAGCAGATAAAGGAGAGCCATGTGGTACCAGTTTTATTTACTAATACAGCTGTAGCCAGGGATGGCAAAGCCAGAAACCCAGTCTCAGGGTAATGAGGCTGGTAAAACAGAGACATTTAAAGGCTGGTAGAAAAGGGTTTATTTCCAAAGGACTTGTATAAAGGATCCAGTAGAATAAGAACCTCTGTGGTTCATCTTGCTTTGCAGGGCATAGAAGAGGGTGCCGTGTACCATGTGGCCCATTCTGCACTAATGCTGAGGTGTGACCTCCACCAGTGGAGCATATGTGTTAAATATGAAGAGTTATAAATATATGATCATATTATTATTTATTTTTTGCTATGCACTTTTTGTTTTCTTTCACAAATAGCTGAAATTTATTTGCATCAGTCATGAGTGAGAATGGATGCTATGTATTTGCCCTGAGACTCTAAATAACTGATTAGTGCCTGTTACAAATGGATAATAATATGCTTTGAAATCAAAATGGATAATAATAAGCTTTAAAATCATTAAGTTTAGAGTATCAGTTTATTTAAAGCACTGAAGTCATAATTGTGATGACTGTGGTCACAAGTTGGACAAACAGAATCTAAGTGACAAACTTTAATCTAAATTTAGCAGTTTTCAAAAGAACTGAAGCCCTATACCACTAGATGGCATTATGTAGTCATTCAGGAACTATGGAAAGGCACAGAACCCTACAAATCCACACAGATAAGGTGAAAATCGGTATTACTGCACCACAATAAATCTTTTTGTTTTCAAATCGTAATAAAAACGTCTCATATGACTTTTAATGGTATCACTGTAAGGACGGGACGTATGATAGCTGAGTATTGGTTTTGTAACAGCATGCTAGTAATTGCTAGTTTATTAGCTCAGACTATCAGTGTATACACACTTAAAATGATGACTGGAAAATTTAGTAATATTAAAAATGGGAACACATGACAAAGGCATTGAGAGTGCAATGCACTCACACAATGTAAGGTTTCTTCTGCAATTCCTCCATTTATATTCAGCCTTGACTTACAGCTACAGATGGGTCTCAGTTAAAACCCTGGAGATGAATAACTCCAAACCCTGATGATGTTCAACACTCATTTCCAGTTAGGAATTTTGCAAATGTTCCCCATGTTTAGAATGGGACTACCTCCTGGAACCAATTATTAATGAATTTTAGTGTGCTTGAAATCCAGCCTCAGATCCAAAATTTGCAGCCTCAGTATATCTCTACCAAAAGTACTGCGGCCCCTGGGACTTTTATAACAAAGCCTATTCAGTTTACCAGTTGCTATGATGGCTTCATAATGAGAGAAAATATCCATGAGAAACTAGTTTTCAAATGCCTCTTCTGCAGACAATGCCTGTAGCCCAAAGGCTTGTATTATTAGCAATGGCCCCAATTCTGATCAATTCTCTATAGGCATATAGCTCTTGTTGATTCACCTTTATAAATGAGAGCAAATTTAGTCTTTAAATTTCTTAAGAATCTTCATAAAAAATCAAATTTTACTTATCTGTAAGTCTTGTTTGTACATGCTTTTAGTTTCAGTTCCTAAATTTTTTTTTTTTATGACCTGTATTAAATAGACGAAACAATACTTACATTGAGCAAACTGTGTAGTCCCTTTGCATTTTACTAGACTAAAAAGTCCCGACACTATTCAAGGTGAGGAAGGGCCAAGCTTTGTTTCAATTTTGTACTGTTCCAGTACATCAGCTCCTGGATGCTACATTGCCTGATTAGAGTAGGGAAAAGCCTACTCTAGCCATGACATGTGCATATCCTGTCACGGCATGGAGAGGGCTTCAAGCATGAAGTTTTAGATTGGCACCGTGACTGTCAATGGAGTTTCTGCAAGCCTAGGACTGCGTGGGGTGAGGTGCCTGCTGCAGGTCCCTCTCCATCTGTAACAACAGGCAAAAGTACGGCTGGAACAGGCCAGCCAGCTGCACGTGGTGTGCTTGGTGCTGGGGCAGGAGAGTGGCTGTGACAAGCAACTATTGGTCTACGAGATGGCGGTGCAGCAGTGGGAGAACCTGTAAGTCCTGTGAAATGAGTGTCACATTCTGTGTAAGGTATTTGACAGGTCTGGCACCAGAAAAGAGATGTTCCCCAGCAGCACCTACAAAACAAGAAAGGGAGCTGTTCTTTTTAACATTTCCCACAGTTTCTGCTGCATGACATAGGTTTATCTGAACAAAGGAATCATAATTACAGTTTGGTGATAAGTAGCTCATATGGCCTGTTGGTAACGGTACCAACCAGAACTTGAGAGATACATTAGTCTCCAGAGCCGTTCATGGTGGAAATCCTCCATTTGTGGCACAAGTGTCTTTCAAATCCAGGCAGCAGCTTTTTTTAGTGAATGCCAGAGTAGGCAAACTCTTCAGTGGATCACTACAGGAAGAAGCTTTTCATTCCATATGCTTTTAATACTTGTCATTAGGATATGTGAGCAGAAGATATAGAAATAGATTTTTTTTTTAGTTTTATTGTTTTTAGGATTAACCTAATAAAGTCTTATTCAAATACAGGTATAATAAACAAAATCTGTCTTTCATCAGTCATGCTCATTCTACACTGGATAGTATAGTAGTATAACATCTACTATATAGTGTAGTGGGAGATATATATACAAATATAGCTAACTAATACAGCATGCTAAGTTTGCCTGCTACCAACATAGGTCTGTCCGAGGCAGTTTAATTATTTTATGGCTTTTCTTTTTCTTTCTTTCTTTTTTGTTTTTGTTTTTGCATACACTGAGTATGATGTAGTGTTCTTTATAAAGATCTGATGTAAATAAGGCTTGGATCAGGCTCATTAAACTTTGTTGAGATAGCCAGGATGCTTTCAAGAGGTTTTGGTATTTTATGCTATGCCCTTCCTTGTTTATACTGGCTTCAGCTGATATAAGCATGGCCACAGAGTTAGTTTACATCAAGCTCAAGTTCAAGTAGAAAAGTTGGGTTGAAACTTGGAGAAAAACATTATTAGCTTAGCTAAGTGTGTTTATTCCCAAGGTACATATCTATTGACCCTTAGTCAGTAGGTCTCAGTAGCCTTCACTATCTATGGCATGATTTTTCTGACTAGACAGAAGAGCTGAAATAAAAATGGAAAGCATAGAGCTGCGTAATTTAATGAAAAAGAGAACAGAAAATTAGCTGTTGAAAATACATGCTTAAATAAAAACTTCAGGTTAGTGAAGGAAATGCAATTTTGTTTTCAGGGGTACAAACAGGTACTTGGGATCTCAAAGCAACAGTTAAGACGGTAAGGGTGAGAATCATGTCATTTAATTCCAGACATGAGGAACAACTGATTTAAACTCAGCATCTTATAATCAGTGGAGAGAAATGAACACTTCTAGGGAGTGATTTCTCCAACTGTATTATTAGTAGAGGAACTACACTTTAGAAAGTCTTGTTTCTCTCAACAGCACAGGGAGACTGGGCAACTACTTCACAAGCATTCATGAACACTAAAGATTTCTGTATTAGTAGAGCTGAATCCCAAGCTGATCATAATGTATATGACCCATGGTATGGATATAATAATATAGTGATGATGGGGGGTCTCTCTTGCTGCTCAAATTAGAGTGTGGGGAAAAGAGCCTCCTGCCCCTGCTTGACCCTCCTTCCTCTAGAAATTCCTCAGGTTTGAGATGCAAAACTCTTTTAAATCAATAGGTGTTTGGTACCAAATGAATAAATTGGGGCAAGTTTTTTAGCTGCAATTTATTGACATCTTTCTTCTTACCCTATAATGCATAGTTATCTCGAGCTTGTTATGTTGGGGTTTTTCTTCCATTTAACGTGAAGTTCATTGGCTGAAGCACAAAGTTACAAAAACTCCCCTGAATTTTTGTTAGACTGTACTATCTAATCCAAAGTGTCTTCTCTTCAAGCATCAGATTTCTCACAGCCAAGCTACTTGTATGAAGAGCGATTGTGGGATTTCTTCTTCTGACCAGTAATACAATGTCGCATTTCTGTGTAACCACTGTTAGCATCCTGACTTAATCTCAGAGCTATGGGATAGAATTTGAGCAGTATTTACATATTATAATACACTGAAAAGTTGCAACATACAGTTTATTAAACTGGTGGAGCTAGACAAGTAACAGAAGTTAATTGGGGAACTGCCATGCTGGGTTTTTAACAAATAGTGCATTGCTGTTTTAATATTAGGTGTACCACAGGAAGAATGAGAAGCTTTAGAAGCTGTGGGCAGTCCAGGGGAACTGGACCACTGTGATTCCATTTTTTGCAAAGGTCAGGTGAAGTCTGACTTAATTTTGTTGGTAGCTGAACAGAAGACAAACCTGTTTACATTCCAGAGGAATTAATTTCATGATTGTGGTGAAGTCAAAGAAGAGGAATTTGGGAGGGTTTGCTCATTAGTGATCTTTCAGAACAACATTTTGGTGCCTCTTCTTTTCCTTTTATATGCTTTAGCTCATCTATTTTAATTTTATTCAAACAGTATAGAAAACAAAAATCTATTGTCTTTGTTTCTGAAGTTGTTCTTTATAAACAGAGTTTGCTTTAAGTGTGCTTATTCTGTTGTAACAACGAGGTAATTTCATAATATTATAAAATTCTAATTTGTAAAGGTAATGATGCTGGAGAATTATTGAAAACATGGAAAATTTGTTCTTCTGCCTTCTCTTGTATTTACTTATTCATTGAAGAAACCTGAGGCAAGATCTGGGATGTCAAAAATATTTACATAAAAGAACAGAGAGAGGTATGCATATTCAGTTCTATAAACGGGTTTAAAGTTTATATGACCCATATATGTTTGGACTAGATTTTGTTCTTTGTGGAATTTCTCAAAAGCACGGATCTTAGTATTTTTGGAGTAACCTATTTTTCCCTTCATTCTTGTAATGTATCCAGGAAAAAAATCTGGCAGAGAACAAAAGGATGTGCACTAGCTAGGATTAAAAGAAAAAGCTGGGAATCAGTGGTAACAGAAAAAGAGTGACTAAACAGTCAGAGGGTATTCACTAAAACCCCTACTGATTCTGTCCGTGACCTGAAGACAGCAGTGGAAAGACCTCTTCCCACAGTGCCTCTGTAAAGGTCTGACTGATTTTGATGGAGAAAGATCTCAAAGTAAGGAGATGCTACTCTTCACTGGGAAGCAAGTCCCTTTTTCTTTAGGGTGTAGCATTTTCCTGGGAGTGACTAGCACTGCCTGTGTCCTTGTCAGCACAGTGGAGGCTCTCTCTCTTTGTGCAGTCAAGTGCAACTTGTAACTTCAAACTCTGACCATCCTTTGCCTTTCCGTGAGTCTACTACACTCAACTACTGGAAAATCCCTTATATTCAAGAGGAAAAATGTGTAGAGGGCAGCTGGTGAGGAGCTGCATCCTTTTCTACCATCCTAATAAAACTTCTCTTACATAGCTCTTGTTCTACACCCAACTTAGTTCCATCTCTGGCATCCTGATGATTTGAGATCCGTAGTTTGGTTGCCCAGGAGCATCACGCAGATTACCAACTGCACTTAAATAGAACCTTTGTCCAGGTTCGCTTTGTCCCGTCAGTGCTAGGTCTTCACAGGGTGTGAAAGGTGATGTGCTGCTGTACTGTGCAGGTCCCGCTCACAGCTCCAGTCTCTATGCTGCTGCCTGGCGCGTTCTGTTGTTCCCAAGATCCACTCCAAACATACTGGTTAGCAAATGCAAACCAGTTACTTTCTGTATTTTAGTCTGTCTATTTTTTCCTGAAGGATTGTAAAGAGTATTTCCTTTTCAGCTTGAACACAGTGATTGGGCTCATCCTAGGAGAGACAAGATGTAACATGCTGATACGTGCAGAAACAGATGGAAAGCATACACGCTGCCTGCCCATCACCTTTACTGTACATGGTAATAGGCTGCCCATTCCTCTCTGTTGCTCCATTCCAAAAAGAAAATGTTTTGAAGCACAACATTTGTACAATATTTTGGCCTTTTAGAAATGAATGTTTCCCTCAGATGGGTTTCAACATCTTGAGTTAAAGTTATTCTCTCAGCCTGAGTGAAGCTAGAGTGTTTACAGTAATCTGTGTTCACAGGAAGCTACTTTCTGCTTCGGTGTAATAGTTAACTGGTTTCAATTATCAGTGCAGAAAACTATTTAAGATCCCTTACTATTTTACTTTAGTATTTCTCATCATATTTCTCTGCTGATGTTACAATAATTCATGAGCGTGTCTTTTGCTTTAATGAGCGTTGAAGTTCGTTTAGATGTTTGTTGGCAAATTGGTTTATTATGTCTTTATATATCTTCCTCTATATATGTATCAAAAAAAAAATCTCCATGTTTGCAGCTAGAGATCTGTCTTGGTGGCTGTCTCTTGCTGTATATGACGGCCCCTGTTATTGTTATGAATGGTGGAAATAAACCTCAGTGCAGGTAAAGTCTTGAAACTCATGCTCCTACTAAAGAGTGTTTATTATTCTTGGATTTGGAGAGACTTACATTTGCTGATGTCTGTCAACTGTCAGCGTAAGCCAAACTAATTGCAAAACCCACTAATTTATGTCTAGTTAGGTTCTTACACTGCCCTCCTCACTGAAATGTCTACGCTCCTACTACAATATATTAAATGCATGAACTGCTCATCCCACCTCTTCACTGTTTTCTTTTCTCGTATGCATCAGGACATTTTTCTGTTTTCTTCCCTTTCCTTGTTGGATGATTTGTTTAGCTGTTCCTGAAGAGCTTTTTCTCTCAGATTTGTCAGCTTATTGCTTAGTAGAGAAGGTACAATTCCTACTAATATTTAAGGTGAAGGATACAGAGCTTTTCATCAGGTTTTTCTCATTCTTTGACTAGCAAGAAATTCTTTTGTTTTCTTTGTCTTATAGTGCACTACAGCTGTATGTGACAAATCAGTCATATACTTCAGCTACAGCAGAACTAATCTTTTCTTCAGGTGCTCAGATTCTGCTTCAGGACTTTGTTACCCGCTGTTGAGAATGATTTCTTTTACTTGTTTTGCAATGTTTTTCTGATTTGTTTTGTTTTTAACTTAAAATTGTCACATTGCTCTATTCTGTTTGAGTTAATTCCCGGCTATGTCACTATGGTCTGGAGAGTATTAGCTTATTATCATCTATTCATAGAATCATAGAATGGTTAGAGTTGGAAGGGACCTTAAAGATCATCAAGTTCCAACCCCCCTGCCATGGGCAGGGACACCTCTCACTAGAGCAGGTTGCTCAAAGCCCCATCCAGCCTGGCCTTAAACACTTCCAGGGATGGGCCCTCCACAACTTCCCTGGGTAACCTGTTCCAGTGCCTCACCACCCTCACAGTAAAGAACTTCTTCCTAATGTCTGATCTAAATCTCCCCTCTTCCAATTTAAAACCATTACCCCTTGTCCTATCACTAGACTTCCGGACAAAGAGTCCCTCTCCAGCTCTCCTGTAGGCTCCCTTCAGATACTGAAAGGCTGCTATCAGGTCTCCCCGGAGCCTTCTCTTCTCCAGGCTGAACAGCCCCAGCTCTCTCAGCCTGTCCTCATAGGAGAGGTGCTCCATCCCTCTAATCATCTTAGTGGCCCTTCGCTGGACCTGTTCCAACAGTTCGATGTCCTTTCTATGTTGAGGACTCCAGAACTGGACACAGTACTCCAGATGGCGTCTCACAAGCGCAGAGTAGAGGGGGAGAATCACCTCCTGTGCCCTGCTGGTCATGCTTCTATTACTTGTTTTCTGAAGGATAAACTGTCCATAGAAGAGTCTTAGTGATGGTGTCCTGGAGATTTGTTATTTGCTGGAAAGTTTTTATATCCCAACCTATCATACATGCAACACTATAAAGCAAGCAATGCAGAAGCACTAAGTGGATGATCTGGAGGGCATCCTTTTGACAGAAATATAGAAGAATAATTTAAGATTCATCAGTGTCTTCCTGACTTTCTAGAAGGTTTTACTTAGACCTGAGGGAAAAAGAAAAACTGCTTAATATGAAAGAGTTGTGGGAAAAATATGACAAAATAAAGTAAGCTTCAATTTTTAAAGGTATACATGTGGGAGGGAGCACAAAACACTCCAAAATCTTGGCCTTCCGCCTTCTGTAAAAGGAGGAATGTGAGGGTAATATTTGCCAAAAAGAGATCTGTTTCTGGTTAAAGGAATCTTAGGCTTAATGTAGATTCTAAGGATAATAAAACAGAAGTAGCACAAAATGCATCAGGTCTGAATATTAATTAAATCATATGTTTCCTCACTGTCAGTTAAATGTGTAGTTCAAGAGATTCTTTGGACTTTTCTTAGACAGTTAAACACTGACTTTCAAAGGCAGTTAGATACTGTGCTCGTCAGTGGTGGAAGACCTGTAGCACTTAAATGACCGGTAGAGCACTATCAGTTTGTTACCTAAAATAGCACATGGAAAATACTACTAGATATACTAATGAAATTAATACAAATTATTACTCTGGAAAAATGATAAATATAAGATGTGGAATTGTGCTGCAGACTAGATTTTTCTCACGTTACTCGGCCCATCCAAAAATGAGTGTTTAATCATCTCCTCTGGATGAAATGATTCACTTTGACTATAGAGGAAGCATAAACGACCAGCTCAGATTGTATACCTAACTTCATGGCTGATTTAGGTGAGATTAAATCTGCTCTGATTTTGTGTGTTGGCTCCATACTTCGAGATATTCTGAAGCCATTAGGACATGGTCCTGGGCAGCCTGCTGTTGGTCAGCTTACTTGAGCAAAAGGATTGGATGAGATGACCTCCAGAGGTCCCTCCCAATCTCAACCATGGTCTGATTCTGTGAAATCTTTTTAAAAAAATATGAAATTACAATTAGAAATTAGCAATATTGCTGATTTGTAAAGACAAAGGTGGCCTAATAAAGTAAATAGTATAATTTCCTTACAAATTTCTTTAGCCAGTATGAGCTCTGGCTTCTTTGCTCAGGAGTCTTTGTGCTGTTATGCTTTTGAGTACTGAAAGAATGAATTAACTGACTATAGTTAATCTACTTTAATTAGACAGGTAATGAAAAAGAAGAAAACTTCTATTTCTATCAGTGGTGACTGTTCCTTACATTTTACTTAGTACGTACCTTGTTCTGGTAAGGTTGCTTATATCCTGAAAACCAATAGTTTATTGGATACAGAACGTTTAAGGCACTGTATGTATTTGTCTCCCTTTCATTTTCTAGGAAAAGGTCCTTGCAAGGAGGCATTCTTCAGTGCTCTTGCTACTGCAGGTTCAGGGTCCTCCATGTATCCCCTGTCTCGATTTCTGCACTGCGCAATAACACATTTCCCTGTTGCCTAGGGATTCCCCGTCTCACCTCCCATCACTATTTTGGTTTCTCTAAAAAACTGCATTCTTACGTACAAGGGCTGAGAGGAACCTCAAGTAGTTTCTTCTAATTTAGAGGGGTTTTCATCTCAGTAATTTGTGTTAGTACACAGGTATTGGACACCAGTGTCAATCAGATACACATCGTAGGTTTTGGTTCAGATGGATTTTCTAAGCAATTGCATAGTCAATATATATGGAAGAAAAGGGGTTATATTTGTTAGTTTGTTCTTTAGCACTATGAGCATACGGTTTCAGCCAGTTACATACTGATGTGATCCTGATCTCCTCTTCCTACTTCAGTGCTAAATTCTCCCATGGATGATGTTCTAGCATGATGCTTTGTAGTCAGAGTGAAGGTGGCAGATTTAATATTCAGTCCAAACCTGTTATAGTTCAAACTTTTTCTGTTATTCCAACTGTTGACTGACTGGTAAAAACAGGAGTAGCATTCATGTTTTTTTTAGAGAATGTTTTCCAACAGATACATTTTAAAAACACATATCCTCCCACTGTTTGGGGGGGAAAAAAAAAAGTAGCTGTATAGTTTTAGTGCCAAAATATACAGAAAGATTATAAGCTAATATGGAAAAGTTAGGGCATAACTGGCCCTAAAGCAATAAAATCTTTTTTTTTTTTATTCCCTATTTTCATCCTCACTTGTTACTGTTAAAATTTTGCTATCCTAATTCTCCTGCTCTTTCAACAGTCAATATAAGAGGCAAAACAAGTCTCTCCTAACACTCGCCTGTAAACTGGGTGCTTAGAGAACTGTTCTAAACATCACTGCTTAAAAACAAGGCATTTTGAAAAACCATTCTATTTTTGAGCATCACTGGCAAGCAATATCTCTTCATGCAAGTGAATGGAACAGCAATTTAACTGAGCCCTCTTCATTATTATTCATCAAATTCTTAAATAATAGGAAGTAGAAAGAAGTGCTTCAGCAGATTCCTCTTCCCCACATCTGTGAAAGTAAAACCACAAAGTGTAAATTATGGCAAGTGTTCAGAGATATCTGGAAAACAGGACCTATTGTTTGCTGAACAGTTTGACAAAGTAAGCTATTTTGCATATATCCTCTTTTTCTTTATATATATATATAT